>JAAAKG020146362.1:0-10685 GCA_010014905.2 Druon quercuslanigerum
ATCTAAACTCCTTATTTAACAAAATAATAGATAAAGAGAAAGTTCCAAACTCATGGTCGCAAACTTATGTTAAAATGATGTACAAAAAAGGGGATATTGATGATCCTTCTAACTACCGTCCCATTGCTTTAGTTAATTGTATCACAAAATTTTTCACATAAATTCTTTTAAAGAGACTAATAGATTGGGCTGAAGAGTTTCATCTTTTACCTGAGTGGCAGGCGGGTATCAGAAGAGTTCTGGGTTGTATGGACCATGTTTTTACTCTTAACTCATTGATTCAAAATCGCCTAAGGATAAACAAAGGAAAAGTTTATGTATTATTTGTTGATTTCAAAGGAGCTTTTCCCTCTCTAAATCATAAAATCTTATGGAAAAACATGTTTTCAAAAGGATGTTGATCGAAATTCGTCAGAATAATAATGGATTTTTACTCTAAGGCCAATGTAGCAGTTAAAGGGAGTAAAGGTGTGTCCCAAGCCGTAAACATTACGAAGGGAGTTATGCAGGGAGAAGTTCTTAGTCCTACGATGTTTAATTTGTTAATTGCTGATTTGGAGGAATTTTTGCTTGCTAAAGGTATCAGAGGTGTATCGCTAAATCACTTAATTGACATTTTACTTCTTGCAAACGCGGACGACTTACCTTTCCTTGCTGACTTCCTTGTGGGAATGAAGAGAATTCATGAAGGATTATATGAATATTGTAAGTTGAATGATTTAGAGGTCAATTCAGACAAGACAAAAATTGCAATCTTCAGGAATGGAGGACATGGTAGTAATAAAAAACAGCCACATTTTATTTACAATAGATCCCCAGTGAAAATTGTTAAAAGTTATACTTATCTGGGCATACCCTTCAGTTAATCTGCGATTTTTCTAAATGAAATGATGGCGGCTATAAGTAAATCTAATATAGCTTTAAACTCTACGATTTGTCTGATTCATAGTTTAAAACTTATTTTATGGAATCCTATTGTTCGACTTTTCCAAAGCCTTGTAACTAGCGTCTTAATGTACGGTGCTCACCTATGGAGTCTACGATATTTTGATGCAATTGAAAAAATTCAGACTACATTTTTTAAGAGAATTGAGCGGTTTGAGTTTTTAGTTTAATTCTTAATTGGATAGAGAAAATATTTAAAATGCCTGATGATTGATACCCAAAAAAATTGGACTCACCAGGCAAGAAAATTTTTTTTGAGATAGGGGCGGGGAATGAATTGGAATCTCTTTCTCTCTCCTCCTTACAAGATCATAAAATGGCTTGCATAAGTAAATATGATGAAAGGCTTTACCAGATAGATCTTCATAGGGCCCGTCTTCCTCGGCTCTCATAATTTATTCACACCTGAGTTTGCACAGTGGGCCTCAGAAATATTTGACTATAAGAAGTCCGTTTAGATCTATTAGAGGTATAGCTCAATTGCGTTTAATTAACAGATTTCAACCTAGAATGATAATAAAAAATAACACGCACAGGATAGATTTTATGGGTTACTGTAATTACTGCTATCAGGATATCCGTAACTTCGAATACGTACATCATTTCATAATAGAATGTCATGATTTTACTACCGAAAGGCAATTATATATAAGTGAAGGTTCGACTATGGAAGAACTGAGAAAGGCCTGGTATAAAATTTTTGATAATCCTGAAGCTACTGATATAAGAAAGGCAAATATATTTATAATTAAGATCTTTGAAGGTGTATAATTTAAAACAGAATGGAATTTAGGTATTGATAATTATTAATATTTTAAGCTGTAACTTCTTTGTATTAATCAGTGATTATTATGCAAATGAAGACTAAATAAGTATAACACACATTGTGCATTGCAATGAGATTTATCACCTGCCAATAATGATTAATTCTTGTTAAGAAACAAATATTAAAAAAATAATAAAAGATGTGTTTTTATTAGGTAAGATAGAAGGTATAATATTAAAGGTAACTTCTCAATATACTAAAGTTTTCTGTAGAAAATAAGAAATCCCACAACTGAAAAAATTGTCAATAGAACTCTGTTTGAAATTAGCGAAAAAAGACTCTTAATATGTTTTATCAATTTGTGGTCTGTTGACCGCTTTTCATTTGATTAAATAATACTCTTATTGTGCATGTAAAATTTCTTGGATTTCAATACATTTTTTAATATTTGAAATTTTGTACTTTATTTAAGCTACAACTTTCATTGATTCTCAGGTCAATAAAAAATTCAAGCTTTGATAGAGATGGCATTGGATCGACAAAAATAGATTTATTTCCAAGGATTTCCTATGTTGATTCATTGATTCATATTAGTGTACATGTTATTTGACAATCTATCTCATATATGTATAACAAAGTTTCCTGGTTTGTATCTGAAAAAAAAATGTTCCCTGGTTATTGGATCTACAAAACAAAACTTTTAAAATATGAATGTTTTTGTGGAATCTACAAATGAGAGACAATTAAAATCTTAATTTTTACAACGTATGACGTGCTTTGCACTCGAGTTTGTCCCTCAAATTGTATATCATTTCTATAAATGTATATTATAAAATGTATGTTATATTCTATTATAAAAATACACACGTATTTTTATTGTCTGACTTTGCTCATTTCCAATTTTATTTTTACGATTTAAAAGTTACACATGCGGTATATACAGCAGCCTGTCTGTTTTTTAACTTCTTAATAATATCCTTTACCTCAGTGACTCAAGCTGTGTCTCTTAATAATTTACAAAAAGAGATTCTCCAAGCGTCTAGAAATTTTTGAATGAAAAAATGTTATTTTTGGATTTTCCAATATTTTTTATGTTGTCAAGATTGGAATTTTTTATTTTTTTAGAAAATTAAAAAAGTTTTTATAATAGTCTTCTAAAGCATTTAAAAAGAAACTTTCTTTTTTCTCTTGACTTCTTTCATATCGTCCGTTATTTGGCTCAAAATTTTCTTTGGTAATTTTGTTTTTATCAAATAAAAATTTATTAGAAGAAATTTTTGGTCTTTTTGAGTAATATAAATAAATGTACGGAGAAATTTGTGAATCATGAAAAAAGTGGTCTGTAAAATGTTCCAAATGTGCTCACTTTTTTCATTTTAATCCCAAATGACTGGCTAACGAACTTCAGTGTCATTTTTAAATTCAAAAGAATATAGC
The DNA here is from genome assembly GCA_010014905.2 of Druon quercuslanigerum. Taxonomy (NCBI): domain Eukaryota; kingdom Metazoa; phylum Arthropoda; class Insecta; order Hymenoptera; family Cynipidae; genus Druon; species Druon quercuslanigerum. The sequence goes on from JAAAKG020146362.1 coordinate 3,149, forward strand.
AAAGGCCAATCCAATATGTCAAATTTTTTTAAAGTTATCGTGCTTACAAACAAAAAATCTACAGACACACAGATACACACGCACACACAGGCAGACAGACACATTCAGGACATTTGATGAAAACTGGGGGGGGGGGGGCAATTTTTTCACCAATATAATACCTTCTCAAATAAGAATGTAAAAATTAATTTTGAAGGCCAAAATAACTAATGCTCAAACAAATATGTTGAAATTATAGGTTTTTAGCCAAATAAAATTAAGGTTTCAACAAAATAGCTAAATTTAGACCAAAACAGATAATTTAAAACAAAGCCATTAAATTTTTATGAAAAAGAAAATATCAACAAAAGGTTGAATAGTTTTTAATGGATGATTCCTTGTGCGGATTCAAACACTTCCCAAAGCATTCTGGACAACCCAAATTGATGTTAAATTTGTAAGCTACCAACTATGTTTTGTTGAAGTTACGACAGTGAAAATGCATATTTATAAAATAATAATTAACCTATTTTTTGAGTAGAATTCTTTTTGAACTCTTACAGCAGGTTTTAGGTTATGCAATTTGTAAAACATAAAAAAGAAAGAGGAAGAATGTCGTATGCAAAACAGTTCAAATTTTTGTAAATAATTTAGCTTTTAGGGTTCATATAGTTTAAAATAAATATCGACATCAGTTTTAGAGAATTGACTAATGCATTGTTTGTTCCTCAATTTTTTTTATAAAAAGTGAATATATATTGATATGATAAGGAATGTAGTATATGGGTGAAAAAAGGTAGAAAGTCTAAATTTTAAATTGAAAAGAAAAAATTCTTTTAGATCAACATCACATTTTTTTTCGATTGACATTAATTAAAAGTAAGTTGCAAATAACATTTTCTTGGATGAAGAAACAAGCTTTTATTTTAGAATTCTTTTGTATTTAATGAACAACTTCATAGATAAATCATGTACGACGTGTTGTAGATGAATGTAACAATTAGATATGCTTTTCGAGACTTAAAATAAAAAATTATAATTTCGTCATAATTTCATTACAATTTTAATAATATTATGAAAGAAGAACAGATTTAATGCTGTCACGATGATTCATTGTGATCAACGAGATATTTCGGGTTTCAATCGTGTAAAAAATTATGAATTTTCCCGACGTTTCGTGAACATTGCCGTTCACTTCTTCAAGAATGACCTGAAACTGAGTTATTAGGTTGCGTTGTTTGTCCCTATTGGTGTTATTAAGGTACATACTTTAAGATTTCGATTGCTTCTCTATGTTTTCTTGGAAAAATATTGTGTGTTTTTGCGATGAACGTTGTCTTATCAAATAGAATTTTATATCCTGTCTCGATATGATGTTCAGCTAGTGCTGATTGCGCGAAATGTTTTAGCCTGACTTTACTCTTATGTTCCTTTATACGTTGGCTCACTGCTCTCCCGGTTTCTGCAATATAGACTTTGCCACAAGAACAAGGGACTTTATAGACTTCTGGATCACTGAGAGGTGCCTTTTTGTCTTTAAGATTGTTTAGAAGATGTCCTATTTTTGCAGGTGATTTAAATATGGTTTGGTTTATAGATGTTCCATAAGTATGTTGGCTATTACAGGTGAGATTGGAGATCGCATTGCTGCTCCTGATGTTTGTTCATAGAATTGGTCGTTGAAAGGAAAGTAACTATTATTGAGACAGTACTCTATCAAAGGTATGAGCTCGGAGGGGAAGTTTGCAACAGATTTAATAATATGCGAATCTGTTTTGGACGTGAGTAACAGAGTTTCCTGTAAAAGTATTTAGTTTATCGGCGAGGAAGCGTGCCAGATTGTAAGTAGGTAAATTTATTGCGCTGACGATCGGCCTAAGTGGAATGCTGTTTCATGGATCTTTGGAAGTCCGTAAGGACTTGGAGAAATGGGATTAGTAGGTATTAATTTAGATATTGTTTCTCTGTCCAGTTTAATGCTTTTAGAAGGGTTTTTGTTTTACTGGCTATTGTTTCTGTGGGGTCCTTTTTAAGTTTTTTGTATGCATCGTCAGTTAGGAGGTCCGTGATTTTGTTATTATAGTTTTCTTGATTCAGTATTACGGTTGTTGTGGGCAATATTATCATTTCTTTGTTCCGATTGAGTTTTTTATTTGTGGTATAGATTGTGAATTCCAAATTACTGATTCATTTTTTCAAAATTTTGAGGGAGCTACTAAACAATTGTGTCCTTTAGATTAGGACTGAAATAATTTCATTACTAAGAAAATGGTCATTACTGGAAGTAATTTGTGTTTGGAGATCTTGAAAACATTGGGATTGGTCAAATGATAAGCGGTTCGATGTAGACCAAATCTCAAATCTGAGATTGTTTGATAGGAAAAGATGAAGTTTTAATTTTTTTTGGAGGTAGTGCAAGACAAATTTGGTGTATTGTATTATTTCTTTTAAGAGAAGCAAACTTGTTTTATGCAAAATTGATTTGGATTTTGATGTTCCCAAATTATTTTTTAATTGTACGAATTTTGGGACGATATTGTTGTCCCTGCGCCGTTTCAAAAAGCTAAAGATGTTTGTAGCTTACTTTGAGAAATCCTAAACTTACCAAAGGTGTTAATTTTAGTAAGAAAACTCTCCCCGTAGAGTTCTTTAATAACAGATTCAATGCTTTCACGATGATTCATTATGATAATATATCCATCATACCTTTGACAGAGCGTTGAAAATCTATCATACCTTTGATAGAGCACTGTCTCAATAATACTAACTTTGCTTTTAACGATTAATTCTATAAGGAAACCTCAGGAGCAGCAATGAGATCTCCAATCTCACCTGTAATCGCCAACATCCTTATTGGACATCTAGAAACTGAAACGAACTATATAAGTTTTTCGATTTCATCAATCAATTACCACTTTACAAAAAAATGGATAATACGTTAGGGCATGAAGATTACAGAAAAACCACCCATACAAGCAGATAACTACATGCATCCTCTCACTATCACCCATCTCAAAAACAATCGGTCATAAACTCCCTTGTATACAAAGCTGTCTCCATAACAGAAAAAGGTAATTTACAAAAGGAATTCCAAAACCTTAAAAAATCCTAATTCAGAACTAGAGAGGAAAACAAATAACTGTCTTACCCTACATCCAATATGTCACAGAACAAATAGAAAGAACTCTCGACAAACGCAATATCTAAACTATATTTAAACCACCTGCGAAAATTGGACAACTTCTAAACAACCCGAATGACAAAAATGCACCTCTCAGTGATCCGGGATCGTCACGCGTTGATGTATTTTCTAGTCTTCCTTGTGTAGATGGACGCAGGTATACTTGTCCAGTCCAAAGCTCATGCCAATGGCTTTAGAGTACCAATGCACTGCCACAAAAAGGAATGCAAGGTTCTTTTTTGCAGAAATAAAAATCTTCAGATCATCCCTGTATAAAAGTTGGTTGACCTAAAATTCTCTTCTTTTCAGCGGGTCACATATGTATCCAGTGCTTTTGTCAAGGAGCACAATAGATAGGTGCAAGACAGAGATGCAGAAAAGTATCGGCCTTAAAGAGTCTCCTTAGAAGATCCCTCCCTTATATGTGACATAACTGAAAGTCACTACTCTTTTATTAAATGTTATGACAACTATTGTCCACCAAAAGTGCATAAGCTCTTTTATACATATCACAATTTTCGGATGTACATCCAGGAACTCAAGGGGCTTAATAAGTAGCTCAGGATTTGTATTATCAAATGGCTTTTGGCAGTCAACCCAAGCCATGGACATATGGCGTCGATACCTGATAAAATCCTACATGATACACCTGTCTATTAATAGGTTCTTTCTTCATCCAGCCCCTCCTCTCTTGCATCCGCCTTGTTCAACTATTGCGCTCCTTACCGGTTTGATAGATATTAATATCCTTTCTTTCAGGATGCCAGAGAATAGCTTGTAGCTGTTTTTAAAACAAGCTATGGGCTGTTAGTTCTTTGGGCTTGAAAAATCTCCGGGACTAGGGATCAGTAACGTGCGTCCTTCAAGTAACCACTGCGGGATGGGTTGTTCCTTATTTAGGAAAGTAGTAAATATACAAGTTAGATGCTGGTGCATAGAATTGAACTTCTTCCACCAAAATTTGATGATTTTATCAGGACCTTAAGCTGAAAAATTTTCAGTTCTAGCGATAACTTTCTTTAGTTTGTCAGCAGTAATTATTTGACACTCCTCTTCTGGGCGTTGAAACAATTGTCTCTGAAAAAAGTTACAAAACAGCGAGATATCTGAAGAGTCTTCACCTAGCTTATGAGTATCTTCACATGATTGTTCCCAACAGACTTACATTTCTTCTCGACTAGGCTGATTTTTAATGTCACGTGGCATTTTGTTGAAAAGACGAAAAGGGTGAGCAAAAAAGGTGGAATTTTCCTAAATCCACATTACACGCCTTAGAAGGCGCTCTTTGTCTATTAAAAGAGCTCTTATTTTTTGCGTCCAGTGCTGCTTGATGATAAACAGTTTATACTTGATTTTCTTTCCGAAAGTTTCAGCAAGTACTCTAACTTTTGGAGTGAACTTCTTATTTGATGTTATGTAGGTAATGACGCACTGAACATTTTATGCATCACGTTTAACTGTTTCAATTTTAAACTGGCTGTGCAATAGGCTCGCAAGTCTTACTCAAGCGTACTGAAGTATCATTACTTCTATTTTCCCTAAGCAGGGAGAATGCCTTTTCGTAAACCACACAGCTCAGATTCCAGAGATCAACATCTTTCGGGACTAATTCAGGGGGAACAGTATTAGCTTCAGCTAATTTTTCCATCCTGAGAAAAACTTTTTGGTGGATTTTTGATCTCCTATTTCATATGTTAGATATTGACCCAACATTCATGCGAAATTTGCGAAGATCCTCCTCGCGCCTGTGAGTTTTCTTGTCAACAGGTAAGGATATGGCTCCTGTGTTGGTCCGAACATTTAAAACGACGTAATTGCGTTTGTCCGGGGCCATCGCCTGTTTGCACACTCGGTTCGGTCCTATTTCCACTCCCAACTGAACCATGGCCTCCTTCCGAGAGAGATCTATTGTGGGTGACACTACGCGATACTGGTGACGTAACCGCATAATTTGATGCATTTGGAACTTAGCCTCGACGCCTCCCCTCTTGTAAGGAATACTTTGTAGTTTTCTCTAACCTCAATCACCACAGTTTGTGAAAGCAACAGTTTTATGGTTTAAGGTAATAAATATTAAAGTGATAATATCAAAAAGGCCTTAAGAGGAAAGGAGTTCGCCCTGATTTGGTAGCTGGATGATAGGAAACCACGCGTAATTCAATTTATTAATGATTTCTAAGAAAAATCGACAAATCTGTGTAAGTATATTAAAGTCAATTTTTTGGGTTTAAAATTCTTTCAACTTTCACTACTTTCTTATCCAGAATTAATTTGTACGATTCAGAGGCTTAATTCGTTTTGAAGGCGAAAAAACAATATTAGTACAATTTGAAACATAAAACAAGAAAAACGAGCCAGGTTTAAATAAAAATTAACTGTCTTTGTGAAACACAGTTTATTCACATGTATGATCAATTGCAGTAATGGATAAGGTTTAATATTATATATATATAAAGAAAAATTCAAATATGCATTTTATTATACACAAGCAGTAATTTCACAAGGGCAAATCAGGCGTTCACGCCTCTGAATTTTTATTTCCAAACATGATTTTATAAGTTCAATCAAAATCTATGAATTAAGCAACGGATAACGTTTAGAATTTTTATCATTTTTATTAAAAATGTCATTAGGACCATTTGCAAGTCTTTCTGTCTGATGCCAGAAAAGTTGAGAAAAGTGTTTTAAACTCATAAAAAAAATTTATTTAAATGTTGAAAAAGCTATCACTTTTTGAATTTTTGTCAAATCGAAGAATTTAACTGAGATAGTAATATATTTGATATCCAGTGAAAATTTTAAATAAAATTTCCTAACCTATCAGGCAAATATTTTTTATATTTTTATGAACATTTTCAAAATGTTCAAAAGTATATAACTTTTCTAATTTCAATCAAGATTGAACATTTTATTTGTATAAGTTGCAAGTCTTCTACCTATATATGGGGCACTATTCCTGAACTGCCCCAACTTTAAAAGTCATGTCTTCCGCATACCCACCAATTTATAGACTTTTAAAATACCATTTCTCCGCGAACTACAGGGGTACAATTTGCATCCCTCGGGCAAAGCGGGTATTTTTAAATTGTCATAACGTCCTTTCTAAATTGAATTTTCTATGAGTGATTTCTTAATAGTTTTTCATGCTCTTTCATTCTGTCACATCTATTAATTTATTTTTAAAAAATATAAACGAATTGACATTTATAATGTCCTTTTAACATTTTCTACTCTTCTGGCAGCTTTTACTGGTCGGCCAGTCCAGTCGATGCACCGCCCGATGTTTTAAAAAATGCTCTTATTGAGCAGGAATAAAAAATTGGAATTTTGCGTAAGAAAGTAGAGAATAATCGATTTTCTGTTTCTAAGAGTGTTTTTGATATTTTGGGTATTTTTTATTTCTTTTTCATAGATATAAGTACAACGGCTGTACAGTGTGTAATGGTGCGATTAAATAATGTTGAATGTTTTGAACATTATTTCAATTATTTCAATTTCAAATGTTAGCAAATTTTCCATTGCATTGCACGTTGTAAAAATAATAATGAATAAACTAACTTAATGAAAAATCATAATTAATTTCTATTATGATTTCATTTTAAAACATTTCTCCCTGATAAGTCTGACAAATATTACTCTAATTGCTTTTTTTCTTTTTATATTCCGTTGTTTTTTTGTAAGCTTATAATGAATTTATTATTTTATTCTATATTATATGGCCTTACATTATTATTTTGAGTATGTCATTAATTAAAGATATCAGAACATGTTTTCACCTCTTATTACAAAATCATATGATAAAATAATACAAAATGATAAACGGTTCGTAAAATTATTATTGTATTTAATTGAAATAATTATTTATCATATATATATATTTTGGCTTTGTGGATTTGGGGTCTGTAAATGATAAAGAAAATTTTTATTTTTCCATATAAGGAGCCAAAACAAAATAATTTATTATTTCATTATTATCAGGTCACCTTTAACGCTAAAACAAAAATTGTCTGTAGGTTGGAAATAATAGGCGACATTATGAAGTATGAAATTGGTGTTTACCTTTCAAAATAATGAAGAATAAGAACGCGTGTTTCACCGTCATCAGGCCCCACATCTTCGCAATTGTGTACAACTACATTCAAAATGACATTCCACTGTATATTTAAAATTGGACCATCAAGAGGCAACAGTAAAGACATAATCCAATGAAAAACGTATTCCTGTCGCTAAACCTGGAAACCTGCGTTTCAAAACACCGAAAGTCCGTTCGATAGTGTTGCGAGTTCAAAGGGCCTAGGAAGGTAAGCATGCAAAAGTTGCCCCCGCACGTATCAAGTTCATATTACCACTATAGATGCACATTGATGTGACATAAAA
>JAAAKG020146363.1:0-10685 GCA_010014905.2 Druon quercuslanigerum
AAAGCCGATATAAATGGCTTATCCGGCAGATTTAGTCTTCCGAAGTTTCGGCGAGGAACAGGAAGGTATTTGCGAGACCCAGGCTCACCGTACGCTATCTTAATCGTCATTATAAATTATAGTTTAATTATATAATGTAATTTAATAATCTCTTACATAATTAAATTGCAAAAATTCTTTATATTGTGTTTATATTGTAACACGCAATGAAAAGATTCATATTTCTTGGAGAGCATAACTCTGAAAGACTCTGGAATTAATAAAAAAAAATTATTATTTAAGGCAATCTTTATTATATCTGCTCTAAATATTCTTCTAAGAGCAGTATTAATAAACTTCCGGCTCACAGTTTCCAGAATCTCATATCAGAAACTTTCTGAGTGACTTATGATAGGCAACTTAGCAAATTTTATTTAGATAATAGCAAAATAGCAAACTACAATACCCGACCGCCGCTATGTCGTATACTTGATCTCATGTTGAAGAAATGTTTATATTTTTAATCATAAAGAAGAAAATCATATCATTATAATTACATAAAATAAATAATAAATAAATATAATCTGCATAGTTAATATAATATATTTTTGCTCAGATTATTTTTTATTTTTATACATAATACATTTTTATACATATTTTTATAATTTTGCAATTTAACGATTATACTACTGTCTAATTATGAATAAGAGTATAATTTCTTACTCTAATGAGTAAGAAACAACATCAAAATTAAAAAAATACATTTTAGACTAACGACACAAGCTACGAGAAAAATAAAGAAACGAAACTTGTTTATACAAAAAAGAACAACAAATTTTTAATCCTTTTTTGTATAAGATGCTCAGTTTTTGTTTTATTTGTAAAAAAAACATTAAAAATTGAAAAATTAAATTTTTGGAAAAAATACACAAGAGACGAAATAAATTAAAAGACAAAAGTTGTGTACTAAAAAAATATCGCCAACTTTGTTATAAACTTTGGTTATGAAAATATATTAAAAATCTAAAATTTTTCTGAAAACCATCTTACGCTATGATGCGCATTTTTAGGAAAAACTACACAAGTTGCAATAAAATGTTTAATAATAATTCTAATTTTAATAGGATGAGATTTTTTTAATGATAAAAATAAGATAATGAAAATACTTCTGTTCCAATACTAATGCATATTATAAATGGTAATAATATAAATTTATTGAAATGATATACATTTTTCAGGGTCGCTAAGAATAAAATTTAATGCGAAATAAGAAACAAATATTAAAGTAATCATTGAAAATAAATTTTTAGTCTATTTTTCAATATCTGAATAAACAGCCCTAGACCAAGGTACATAAATAAATATAATATAAATTTGATATAATAGAGTTGAACATGCTTTAGAAAAGTTCAAATTTTCGACGAAATCAAGTTCGAAGCACGAGATAGGTGATAGGAATGTGTCGTAAATATTTTAGGTTTGACTGATTAGAGCAATAACTAATGAAAACCACCTTTTCCTTGCAAATACACAATAAGACATATAATCTGTATTTTGTAGCAAAAATGTGAACAACTGATTTGCTTAAGTATTTATTCGACAAAATGCTTAATTTTTGTTTTACTTTTAAAATGCACCTCCGGTTGTTAGTACTGCAAGTTCAATAATTCTTCGGGTACCTCGACAGCACGAATGTTTTGTGGCCCAAATTTTTTGTAGAACAGTTTATTCAGAGGATCCTCAATCGATATTGGTGCTGTCACGTTGGCAACATTTCCATCTATTCGTACTTTGACTCTCCCATGGTTATGCCTAAGATCTCCTCTAAAAACCCTTATTGGATACAAGAGTCCACGCCTGAGTACTCCAATGATGTACTCTCTATTGATTTCCTTATCTATTCCTGCATACTCAATGCCTGCTCTTAAACTCCGAGGTAAATAAGGGATTCTACCTTTGAAATCGTGAAGATTAAGTTGGATGGGATAAGGATGAACTGCGTCATCTTTATGTGGCCAAACTAATTCTGTAAAAAGCAAGCATACGTGGAAATTATGAATCGTGCTTATGATGGTAATTATTTAATCAATCATAGTTTTTATCCTACAACCAAAAAAAATTGACACATTAGTGAAATGAAATAAAAATGTAATATAAAAAAATTTTGTTTGTATTTCCAATAAACGTATTGGAAGTGTTTTTCAAAACTTAAGTTAACGCTACAATTCATAATGTTTAGTTTCCTAATACTGATCTTAGACTTCTACGTAACATGTATCGAAATTTCACAATATCTCATAGAGATAGACTTCTACGGTTATCGTGTTTGTAATTTTAACTAAAGCTTTTATTGTAGAAGTGTTTTGGAATCTCAAATATTTGAACCGTGCAGAAGGAGAATATTTGCTGTGCAGAAAGCAGATATTTTGTTTTGAATGATTTAGAACAGGAAATGAATATAATGCAATTTAACAATATGCTTCAAATTATAAACATTATATTTACCAGCAGGTTTAGGAAACATCAATAACATAAAAGACACAGTAATAAGAACTATCTCCATTTTTTCGAATAAAGAAAACTTATGAAGAATATCAATAAAAGAATCCTTGTAATGAATATTCTTTCAAATGTTCCAGTACAAATTAAAATAATCAGTATCTTAGCTCCTAGTCTACAATGTTGGTATTTCATTAATTGTTATCGCCCACAATGAAATTAAACAAATGATTCAAGTTTACGACGTTATTTTTTTAAATTCAAAGGTATATAAATTACGTATTGCGCAATGCAAAGATTCGTATTCTACTGAAACTGTACTAAACTTTTTATATTTTAAACAAATTTTTAACTTTAGGATACAACTCTATTTATAATGTGATGCTCGTAGAAATGATAAGTGATAACGAGAAGATAAAATAAATAGATAAATGATTTTGAGTAATGCTAATTATTTTGCGATCTACGTAAACGTGATACATTGACGAAGACAGATTATTTTATTACATAAAACATGTATACGTAGGAAGTAGGATGCCACTAGCAATAAACAATAACAAAATCAACGGTTAAGATATACTGTGAAAAAATAAATGGAGTTATAATGGAAATCTCTGTTTTGTTTTTCATTTGATGTTACCGAAAGACATAATTAAACAAATTCTACAACATTTTTATACATCGTCGGTGGAAGATTGGTTTGATTTTAGTTTCCAAAATCTATGTATTGTACTGTTTAGCAGCAGACAATTATAACCCGTTGCAACTTTTAGAAGTGCCCTTAGCAACAAACATTTAGATCCTCTAGCAAGCTAGTAGAACACAACTTTTAACTGTCACAAGAACCCTTCGAAACGATATATAACAACCTTAAGTGATGGTCAATAATATTTCCTAAAAAAGTTTAATAACAACTCTCAGCAACGGTCAATAACAGCCCTCAGCAGCTATCAGTATAACTCGATAGCAACTGTCAATAAAAACTTTTAGCAACAGCTAATATCGTCTCCTAGTTCCGTGGGATAGCGTGAAATCCTAATAGAAAAAGTTGTCAGAAAGGAAACAGTACGATGGACAGACGGACACCAAACCGAAACTAGAAGGATATCTACCCGGGCTTCCAAAAATCTTAATACAGGGCCATTTCGCTGCCCCCACCACACACTCATATTAAATTATTTAGGCCAAAAATTTAGACCGAAATTTGTTACAATTTGTTCAACGAAAATTAGAATTAGTGCATCACCGGTAGTACATAATGTCTAAAAAAACATTGGCGAGATCAGCGAAGCGTTTCGCCGGCCCCTAAATTATCCAAAATCAGCTTTATATGGGCACATTATTTTCGTCCTAATTTAATCAAATTTGTGCAACCAACTTCAACCCCTAAAAACTACCCCCTGTGTGCGACAAAAGCCATGGCGGAGTTAGGGAAACTATTCGTTGGCGCCGTTATTATTCGAAATCAACTTGATATGCATGCATTGCTTTTCGTTGTTTTTTTTTTAGAAAACATCAATTTTACACATATTTAGAATACTAACTTTTGTCATTTATTCTGAAGGAGATTATTTTTTTGGTTGCATAATGCCTTTCTATCAAATCGATAATTAAATGGTAAACCTCCGTAAGCATTCAGTCAAAATTAGTAAATAAAAATTTATGTGACCAATTTATTTTATTTATTTGTTTTTTCACTTCGGGCATCTTCCAAATTAGAATTTATATTTTTTTACTTAGAAATGCCACGTTGCAAATTTTTTTATACTAGTCATAAAGCATATGATGATTTTTTTGGTTTTTTTTAATTAATTAATTAATTAATTTTAAATTAATGTCTTAATTTTTTTAATTGCCCCATACATTTGTAATAATTGAAAAGAATTAAACATACCACTCGACAGCTAGTGTGTATACTTTTAAATACCCCAGAAAGAATATTCAACATGAAAAATGTATCTCGATTTACATAAGATTTTCTATTAGTTTTTCTAACAAAAGAAATAGTTTATAAATATAATTTTTCAAATTTCAAATGTAAGATATAAATTAAAACAAATTCAAGTAATAAAAAACCAATAAGGTCTTTAACAGAAATGATTGCGAAATTTGTTAGACATCCTTAGTGAAAAAACCTTCTGGCTTGTGGTACTGGCACAATACTGCACACCAGTTTAATTACAAAAATATAAATTTCAAACTTTTTGTTTAATTTTACACAAACTGTTGCTATACTTTAAAGATACAACAAAAAACGTTTTAAAAAAATAAATAATAATTGATTGCGAGTATGATGTCTACAAACGATAATTGTTTCTGCTTAGAGTGAATATATATATTACAGTTTTAAACATTATATTACAAATAAAATTTCTAATGCTACGGGGTTTCGAACCTACATCTATACGTGAATCTATTGTCTAGTAGTCGAGAACCATAAGGAAATTCATTAAAGTTATTTGATGACATCATATTTAAATTTACTGCGATAAATATTTGTTTGCTGCAATAAATAAACAATTTAACACCTGCTAATAGGTATATTTATTTACTATTCATTATTCCTGAATTTCAGAAAATTCACGGAATTAAACGAATGCAATAAATTGCGGAATTTACGGGACGCACGGTGTTCAAGAAAATAAGAGAATTCACGAAAATTACGGAATTCAGGTTACATAACCTGAAAGACATACCAAGATTTGTCAGATGTTAAAACATAATATGGTGTACATATTTATATAAGGAAAAACGATGAATACTTTTTATATAACTATTCATGGTCGATGTTATTTTTTGGTTTTCCTCACTAGGAATAGAAATTGATTTAAATTAAAATATTCATGGTGTGTAATAACACTACATTTTTGCGTATTTGTGGAAATGCGAATGGAGTCAAAACGAAACTAAATGTATATTTAAAAAAAAATGTTATTTCGCGCCAATATTTGGAATTAATATTAAACATTAAGAGATAATTAGATAAGATTTTTTAAAAACATTAGAGTTAATTAGTTAAATGTATAAGACTATGATAAATGTTGCTCAGGTATTCTACATCGGATCTTTTGTTCATAGATTTTGTGTGTTTTACAATATGATACATTTCTTGGAAGTTTCTTCTTTTGTAGTTTGTTTCGTAGGTAAGAATTTTAGTTTAAAAAAAACAAAATTTTTGATCATTATTGTGTGAATGTGCGACCAATGACATACCCCTCTCATCTTTTTTGCAGTCTTTTTTATGTTCTTGAATTCTAGATTTAATATATCTTTTTGTTTGACCTATGTACACACGGCTACATTCGCATGGACCTAAATAAACAACATGGGTCTTAAAAATGTTCATGAAAAATCTAGAAAGCTCTTTAGAAAAAGGAAGTACTACGATTTTGTCGAAATCAAAACTTTGGGTGTTGTTCGTGTGGTTGTTGCTGATTTGGTTTATTGTATCAACTCTTTTATTTATATAATTCTTAATAAAACGGATTGGATAATCATTTATTTGTAAAATTTTAGTTATAATTTTTAAGTTTTCATCTCTGAATCTAGAATTTGATAATATTATGGCTCTGTCAGTTAGACCATAAATCATAGAAAAAAAAAAATAAATAAAAAATCTTACATCATTGGAATAAATCTTATTTAAAATTTGCAAGATTGTAGTGCTATTTAAACTCTATAAATTCTGTAACGGGGGTGCATGCAGTACCTTTGACTTTTCATTTTAAAAAACATTTTTGAGTTTTTCTCTAAAATAGGCATTTCTTATTTATTATTTTTTAATTTGGCTAGAAAAAAGCTACGACGCTACTAGGCATGCTGTATTCTCTCAGCCGTTCTTATACTTGATAACAATAATTTTTCTGGTTGTAGGAAAACGATAGTTAATAATAAAAAAATAAACTATTTTTGTGGACCGTTCTACAAAGATTCTACAACGACTGTACCGGGCACACAAAAATAACATTCTTTTGTACCTTCTACAGAATAGGTTCTGATTTTGAAGAATTATTCGTCATCTTCAGAGTATGAAATTTTCCCGAAGAGAGAGACTCCCCAAAACATTTTAGGAAAATTAACTCATCAAAAACCATCTTGATATATAAAAGGTTAGCAGAACCGTTCACCAAAAATGTTTATTATTTTATTATTAACTATAGTTTTCCTACAATGGAATCGTATTAAAAATTTAGATTATAAAATAATGAAATCGTTCTTCAGCTACATAAAAAAGAAAATTTAAATAATATTTGTTACACCCAACCAGAAAAATAATATCCTTTTAGGGCTTACATTTTTGTTATATTTTGTAGAATTTTGAAAATGGTTTAAAAAAAGTATTAGGAGTTATGAAAAACTGAACCTGAATTCTGGGGTAATAAATGAATCTGTACATCAGAGAAAGTAAATATAAAGCATTTCGAGAAAGAACTTTTTTATTTTCAATCTTACAATTAGAAGTTAAATATACTGTATTTAATAATGCTATTTAAATTATAGAACAGGATTAGGTAAAATCATTAACGTGAAGCACAGAATTTCAATCACGTTGCTCATTCTGGTAATATTGAAAATCTGACATTTTTTAAGTTTTATAATTTTTAAAATAAATAAAAATTATTTGGCTATAACTTTATATATTTTAATGTTAGTTATCAATTCTTATCGTACAATAACATTTTTAATGTAAAAATGAGGTTTATTAATCACTTTAACTAACTTGAAACCGATGACAGATTTTCTTATTTGATTAGAAAATAAACAAAGCCCAAAACATATATCACACTTAAGCCGAGTCTAATAATTAATTTCTCCGTCGCAATTTAACACTAAAAATAATAAAAATGAAAAAAAACCTCAAGTGTTAAAAAAAATATATATAATCTGCATTTTTCTTTCATTCCTAAAATTCCACAAAAGTTGCTTCATGCAGGAAAAGTTCAATTTAAAAGTCGTAGAGACTAAATTACAAATTGCAGATGTATAAAAGTATCTTAGTTTTTTTTTTAAATAATTGATTAGAGCAATAATTATCTTGACTTTCTAACCTAGCCCATATCTGGGACTGGTTAGCCATCCATAACATAACAATTTCTAAGTGTCAGTGAGCCAAAGCTTGTTTTTAACATTTTTGAAAAATTTTCAGAATGTCAAAATTATGAACAATAAGAAATTAACACTGTTCCAAATCCGTTTGATTTTTTTGGCTCTTTAGTATGGCCCGGATCTGAGATTGGTCCGCAATCCATACCATAAATGTTTCTAAGTGTCAATTAGCCAATTTTTTTCACCATTCTGGACAAACCATCAGGGTTTCCAAAATTATACAAAAACAGAAATTAACGCTATTAAAAATCAATTTTTTTTTTCTTTTTGTCACGACAGTCTAGTTTGACCCGGATCTGGAATGGGGCCGCAGTTTAAAATCAGTTTAAAAAAAAAATATTTTTTTGGCAGTCTAGTCTGGCCTTTCAAAAAGAACCCTTAGAAACGAGTAATAACGCCCCCTGGTAACGGACGATAACAATCCTTAACAATGATACGTATAACTCTCTAGAAACGGTTAATAACAACCCTAAAGAAATTTAAATAAAACCCCCTAGCAACGATCAGTAAAAACTTTTAGCAACAGCTAATATTATCGCCTTGTCCCGTGGGATAGGGTGCTCAGAATCATGATGGATAGAGGGTGTCCCGAAGGATCTGTGCCTGGTACGCCAAAACTCTAAAAAGGGCCAAATTGGGGCTAAAATAATCTCTGATTCCTAGAAATTATTTTTTATTTATTAAGGAATAGGCCTTACATTTTCCAAAGTGATTACAAAATTTCAAGTTCTCCAGAGTTAATCTTATGTTCTAATAAAATTGTATAAACCAATCAAGTTAAGATTAATTTAATCAACTCTGTAACCTGTGATCTATAAATTGAAAAACCGTTGCTCAGAACCCTCAGGAAATCGCGATACTTGAATTCTTAAACGATATATAAATGGCGCAGAAAATCAAATTGCTTACGCAAAGAACCTTTTTTTGTGAAACATCAATTTTGAACATGTTCGAAATATTTATTTTCAACATTTATTCTCAAATAGAAAATTAATTTGCTTGCGTGACAGCAATGGTTGCAAAATTTAATAGACGAATTGTTACAACAACTCGTTTTAGATAACATTTAACAAATATTTAAGAAATATAAATTGCGATAATAAAATACAATGTACGTAGATACACGCTGTATCTTAATATTTTTTATTCGGTTTCTTAAAAAAATTAAACAGTATAGATCAGGATTAGTTTCTCCTTTTATATAGTATATATTTTCATGAGTAAGTTTATCCACACTATAAACTTAAATCAGTACAGATTTGACTGATTCAATCAATGAAGCAGGTTTGACTGATAGATCAGTCATTTTGACTGGCAAAACAGTCGTTTTGGCTGATCCATTAGTCAATATTAGTGACTGATTCACTCAGTCACTCAAAATCACTAATTCTCAGTCAATAAGAGTGAGTGATTTCTTAGTTATTTTCGCAGTGACAAATGAATCAGTAATTTTGCGTGTTACAAGAAAGTAAAGCAAACTATACAAAAATAATTAGAAATTCATTGTTAGATTTTACGTGAATAATATGCTTTTTAAATAGTTATTAATAATTTAATTTGTATTAAACAATGAAGTTAAATAATGATTTCTTAATTAGGTATTAATAAATATTTAATATAAATAATAACTTATGTTAACCCATTAACGCCCAAAAGACCGAAAAACTAAGTTTAACTTTCCTGATGCAGTGGTGGTAGTAAAAAATGTCGCATATGTTTAAAACTCAACACACTTATGTTTTCAAGACCGCTCTAAAAGCTGAAGATGTCAACAAAATTGCTTGTTTACCAGAAAAATCAATATGGCCGCATTTATAACAAAAAGCACGGAAAAATTAAGGACAAAACATTTTTTTCTGCCGGATTTCGTATCGAAAATTTCTTTTCATGTAACTACCCTCAAGTGACAGCAATGATATTGACTATTACCTAAACAACATATATATTTTTTAATAGTTTTTCGGTCACTGTCTACCTCCACGTGGCGACAGTTGGTAAAAGATAAACACGGCGGCTGACAGAAGGGAATATTGCAACAATTTGTGAAAAAAATTGTTTAAAAAATTGTTTTAAAACATAGATTTTGCTAATCTGTCACCAGATTCGTACTCAGCGGACCTAAAAACCCTGAAAAGCATATGCATCTTGTGAACGGTCTAATTTTTCGGAATAATTTGTTTAAACAAATAGTTTAAACAAATTAATTTTGCAATTTTGATTGGTTTCCAGTTTGATTGAATTGTTTTATTGAAATGGATAGGATTGCAGTTCGGTTGCCTTGGGTTGGATTGCAGTTAGACTGGACTGGATTGCTCTTAAATTGGATTAGATTGCAGTAGGATTAGTGAGATTGGATTGCAGTTCGATTTGATTAATTTGGATTGCAGCTGAAGTGGATTGCATAGTAGTTGTATGGAATTTCAGTAGGATATTAGTTTGATAGAATTCGATTAGAATTGAATTGGAATAAATTGCAGTAGACTTATATGAATTAAAGTTTGTTTGGATTGGATTACAGTTAAATTAAATTGTGTTTATATTCGTGAATTTTGTTAAAGTTCAGTCAAAATACTTTGGAATGTGGGAGAACAATGGCAGAGAAGCCATTACCCACGCGTGAACTTTTGTTCATAATCATGGGACAATCATGAAACGACCGTGGAACGACCATGGGTAAGAATTTACCCACACTTATCCCACCCTTACGCCACGCTTATTTCATGATTACCCCATGCTGGAGCCATGGTTCACCCATTGCATCTTTTTTAAGCGGGCAGTCACAGGGTTGCTATCCCGCGCCCCAAGAGTATTTGAAATGTGGTAAAAAAGTGACATGTCTTAAAAAAGTAATAATTACACAATTATTAATAATTTTAGCTTTTAAATTAAATATATAAGCACATTTACAATTTTGCGACTAATTAAGTACTTCCACGACCGTCGTGGAAGTACACGATTTACTGACGAATAGTTCCGCGACGGTCGTGAAAGTACACAAATCTCGTGAAACTAGTCAATTTATATTTATACATATATATATATATATATATATATATATATATATATATTCTTTATTTATATTTGTTTTTCATTTATATATA
>JAAAKG020146364.1:0-10685 GCA_010014905.2 Druon quercuslanigerum
ACGGACTGGGTTTCAGTCAAGTGCACGATGGGGGGACCTACAGCTTAAGGTGGGTTCCGAACCACCAGAACCTCGGTCAAGGTACATAGAAAAATTTCGAGAGGTACCGGCTCAGGGATCGAACGCCGGACCTCTAAGGTGAAGTCCGAGCGTCTAACCAATTGAGCCACCGAGGCTCAGTATTATTATAAAATAATATTATTATTAATATTATTGAATGGAAGAAATTGGACTTGATAGAAAGAAATATATTTTAAAGTCAAGCAAATATTTAATAAGCTAAAAAAACTATTTCCTTACATCAAATTTTTTAACATTTGAAGCAAAAAAAATATCGCACTGATTAAAAAATATATTTCTTCGACCAAGTGTAATAAAGCAGTTCGTACCTAAATTGTAATACATATTTTCTTAAATGAACAACTGCAGTTTTTTCAACGTAAATTATAAATAACATTGTTATCACATTCATATCTACAACTATCATAGTAATAAGAACAAATTAAAAAAAAAATTACACCGGAACCGTAGATGGAAACCACGCTGGAAACGACGCCGGAAACGACATCCGATGTCGTTTCCGACGTCAGATTTTTCGATAGGTAATGGAGTTGTTTCTACGGTAAGTAGATTTATCGACAAAAAAAAAGACTTCAAAAAAGTTGAATATTCAAGAAAATAACTAAATTCTTAATAAAATAGTTGAAATTAAATTAAATTTACAAATAATGAATATAGCTCTACAAAATAAATAAACTCTAAACTTATTATATATGTATTTTCATAATGAATGTAATTTTCAACTAAAAAATATAAGTTTAAAAAAAAATAGAATAGTTGCACTTTCACTTAAAAAAAAACATTTCTAATGAAGTAAAATTCAACTCATGGAATTTGACTAAAAAACACGAATTTTGAAAAAAATAGTTGAATAGTTGAAATTATCATTTTTCCAAAAGTAAGATTAATTTTTCTGCTTAAAATGATGAATTTTTAACAAAGGACCCCGTACCAACTGTACAATAAATGGCTTTTTGAGAAAAAAAATTCTAAAAAATTTTAACTTAAGAAAATAGGTCAATTTTAAACCTACTTAGATGAATTTTTACTATAAATGTAATTTTTAATCAGTAGAGGTGAATTTTTAAAAGAATAGTTGAAGCTTCAACGAAAAAAGATCAGTCTTTAACCATGAAAAGAATAGTTGCAATTTAACTTTAAACAAATAATTTAAAAAATAAACTGCTTAAATTTAAATAAAAACACGAAAATGATAATTTTTAAACAAGAAGATTGAATATTCTGCTTAAAAAGATGAACTTTCAAAAAACTTCTTGAATATTTCATTTGAATTTTTTACCCGATACTAGAAATTGTTAACAAAGAAATAAATTTGCTACCAATTTGATAATTTTCCAAATAATTAATTAAATTTTTTACAAAATAGTTTAATTTTCAAAGAAAAATTTTGTCCGCTAATTTAATAGTTACATTTTTAGATTTGAAAATATTTTTCAACGAAAAGAATTCTTTACCAGTTATATTTAAAAAAATGCGATTTTGCAAAAAAAAAAAATTAAATTTAGAGTTAAATTAAAAAAAAATTTCCAGCTAAACATGGAACATTTAGATTTTCCATTAAAACATCCTTTTTTGTTGAAAAATCTAATGCTTTGTTGAAAATTCGTCGTTTTGATTGAGGTGGGATCCGATGGGGTCCCTGTCATAATATTTAGAATAGAAATAACTAGTTGAGGCCCCTATAAAAATATCTAGTCCAGAAAAACTGGTTGGGGCGTCAATCAGAATATCCCATGTAGAAATTCCGATCTGGGTTTAGTACGGCCCTGGATAGATTTCCCTAATTAAAATCAGGCGCAGATTGGGAAAATGGAGAGGGCCTGACTAGTTCTGAAACGTTGTTTTAGCCAGGTTCTAACTAGAGCTTCTGAGCAGACCCTAACGAGAGTGCCCTTTTATCGCTCGATGATTGGTGGGCCTGGAACCCTTCTATTACTTGATGAATATTTAATTGCGTTAAATAGTTAATTGATATGACAAAAAATTTAAATTTTTTTGCCTGTGATATTTCGTTTTTTTCTCGTTGTAGACTACTTTTTACAATGACAGGAAATGTAATTTTTTCTGAAAATTTACAACTTTTCATGAAGATGGTATTTTTTCTTTAAAAGAAGCAGGTTACAGGTAAATTTGCCATGCCTATACGAGGCACGAAATTCCTCACTAGAACCTGACAGGGCACTGATCAGTTTTTTCTAGACTAGATATTGTGAATGGGGGGATACAACCAGATTGTTCTAGACTGTAGATATTCTGATAGGGGCCCCATCGAAACCCAACTTCAAATAGGGAAAGATGTAAAAATGATGGGTGCCCTGTCAGGTACTAGTGAAGAATCTCGTGCCTAATATAGGTATGGCAAATCTATCTTTCTACTGTTTTTTTTAAAGAAAAAATATCCATCCTTATAAAAAACTGTAAATTTCCAGAAAAATTAAATTTCCTGTTATTTGAAAAAGTTGTAAAGTAATTTACAATAAGAAAAAACGAAATATTACAGGACGGGCCTGCTAAGAAGTTCTAGCTAGAACCTGTCTAAATCAGCTTTACAGAACTAGTCAGGCCCTTTCCATTTTCCCTATGAGGGCCCCATTAGAAATAGAGAAATCTATCCAGGGCCATACTAAACCCCGATAGAAATTTATGCATGGGTATCTAAAGTTCTTAATCTTCAAAATAAAATCTGTGTTTCCCTTGAATTAATTATTAATTTCCTTATCTCTCAAAGTTTTTGTTCCGCCGATAGTTCGAAACGGGTCCTAATGATGTTATGACGTGATGAGAGGTCACGGATACAGGCCAACGACAGGAGCGAGGTTCTTGGAGAATGTATAGAGCATCGCGTTAGTTTCTTCGCGTATTATTTGTAACCCTGGTGTTCCAACAGCATCCATTTAATCTCTCTCAGTGAGGAGCATTTCTTTGATCAGCGCGACCGCATCTGCCGGGCAATTTCTCAAACCGGGCCCGTAACCGGCATCCTGGGCGCGAGCTCCCCGTCTTGCCCGCAATGGGGCATTTGTTGCTGTCAACCGCTATCCACCTCGAAACGTTCGTGCCCCAACGTATCGCGTGTTCAGAGCATCATACCAACCTGAATTATAAGAAATCATAAAAAATTGTTAATTGAACCTTGATTTCGAGAAGGGTGGCTCGAAATTAAGTCCATTTTTATCAGATATCTACCCTTTCTTTCTTATATTTTCACAAAAATAAATTATGGATTTTTATATTTAAAAATTACGTTCATACAGAAGCGGCGGAGTCTTTTTTCTCTAGGTGGGGGCAGGAGAATAAAGCCCAAAAAAATCGAAAAAATTCCTACAGTATCTACTAATAATAAGAAGTCTATCCCACATTAAATGGACCGCCCTCATCACCTCTTTTCACCCCAAACAGCCCTTATAAAATGAAAACTTCACCACTTCTATGCAGTGTTTTTGATTAAAAACCCAATAAAAAAATCTAGAAAAATACACATATAAGTTTTCGGCGTCGCTGATTTTGAATTTGAGGTCTGTTGACCTCCATCACATAAGATACAAGGTCATTTGAAGGCCAAACTGTAAAAAATCCAATATAAAAATCCAGAAAAGTACATACATAGGTTTTTAGGGTCGTTGATTCGGAATTCGAGGTCCGCTGACCTCTATCGTATCAGATTCAAAGTCGTTTGAGGATAAAAAATTAGGAAAAATAAATAGGTTTTTGGGGTCGCTGATTATAAATCCGAGATCCATTGAACTCCGTCATATCAGATTCAAGGTAATTTAAAGGTTAAACTGCAGAAAATTTGATTAAAAAATCAAGAAAAATACATACATAGGTTTTTAGGGTCGCTGATGTAGAATCCTAGGTCCGCTAAATCCGCTGACCTCCATAATATCATATTCAAGGTCATTCGAAAGTCAAACTGCAAATAATCCGCTCTGAAAAAACCAGAAAAATACATACATACATATATTGGTTTTTAGCGACGCCGATTTTGAGTCCGAGATCTTTTGACCTCCATCATATCAGATTCAAGGTCATTTAGATGATCAACTGCCAAAAATTTGATAAAAAAATTCAGAAAAATACATAAATAGGTTTTTGGATTGCTACTTTTGAATTGAGGTCCGTTGACATCCATCACATGGGTATTAAGGTGATTAAAAGGTCAATTAAAAAAATATAATAAGAAAAATTCAGAATAATACACATATAAACTCCCTATTCGGATTTAGTGTTCCCGAAAACTTATATATGTATTTTTGTGGATTTTCTTATAATATTTTTTATTTTGACCTTGAATCTAATGTGATTGGGGTCAACAAACATCGGATTCGGAATCAGTGACCCTAGAACCTATGTATGTATTTTTCTGGGTTTTGTTCAGTTTGACCTTTAAATAACCTTGAATCTGATACGATAGAGGTCAGAGGACCTAGGATTCTAAATCAGTGACCACAGAAATCTATGTGTTGTTTCTGGATTTTTTAAGCAAATTTTTTGCAGTTTAACCTTCAAATGACCTTAAATCTTATAAGATAGAGGTCTCAACGGACCTCGGATTGGAAATCAGCGACCCCAGAAACCTATATATGTATGTATTTTTTTGGATTTCTTTGGGGGTTTGTTTTAAAAACACAGCATAAAATCGGTGAAGTTTTCATTTTTCTAAGGTGAATAGGGGGGGGGAGGGTGAGGGTTACCCGCTTGAGGTGGAAATAACTTTTAATTTTTAGCAGATACTTTAGGAATTTTTTCAAATTTTTTGGGCTAAATATAAATTGAACCAAAAACCAACCTTAGAGACCCTCCCCTTTATAATATTAAATGAAGCATTTTGTGCATAGTATAATAACGTTATGCAAGGATTCTGTATTATCAACAGAGAATAGCATACATTTTTTATGACTTTTCAAACTAGATTTCTGGAAAATAAGATCTTGTCCTTCCTAAATTACTACAGAGACGCAGAGGCAAGTTATTGAGTTTGAAAAAAGAATTCTTTTTCAGAAATACAGGCATTATTTTGCCAGGTGTAACGTTTTCAAATTTTTTCAGGAATCTGTATTATCATCAGAGGAAAACAGATATTCCTAATGTCTTTTCAGACCAGATGGAACTTTGAATTAAAAATTTGTTAAATCATTTTTTTGTTAAAAAAACGTCTTCTCAGTCTTTTCTTCATGAGAAGATATTTTTTCAGAAAAAAATTTAATTAAGAAAATGTGTAATTCATAGCTCTACCTAGTCTGAAAAGACATTAACAATTGCTGTTATTCTCTGCATATAATACAGATTCCTTGAAAATTTTAAATAAGTAACACCTGGCAAAATAATGTTTGTATTTCTGAAAAAGGATTTTTTTTCGATCTCTCTAGTAGTTTAAGGGAAAAGCACTTAAGCCGCAATTGGATGTTCTGTGGTTCAATTCCCAGCGGAAGAAAGATCTTTTTTTCAGAGAAAATTTAATTTAAAAAATATTATTATATTAAAACAAATTGTACGCAAATAATGAATAATAACAAAAAGGGGTATACAATTTTTATTTACATTTCATAAAGGTTTTTTAAGATTTCAAAAGCATTTGACAAAAATTTCAGTGATTTCCGAAAGATTTCACAGTTTAAAAATCTTTCGCAAATATTAAGAATAGACTTGAAAGATTTTGCAAAGACTGAAATAATTTCCCAACGATTTCATAGAAATTTCAATGATTTATCAAAGGTTTCACAGTTTTTAATTATTTGGCAAAGATTTTGGGTAGATTTAAAAGATTTTCCAAAGACTTAAATTATTTCTCAAAGACTTCAGAAAGATTTCAATAATTTTACAAATATATACATACATTTGTATACATACATATACATATACATTTGTAATATTTCGAATATTTCTAAAGATTTCAGAAAGATTTTTAAATAATTTGAATAATTTCCCAATGATAATAAAGATTTTAGACAGACTTAAAAGATTAAAAAAAATTTTCTATAGGTTAAAAAAATGTGAAAATAATTCAATGATTTTCCAAAGATTTCAATACTTTCACAATAACTACCAAATATTTCCAAAATTTCAAAGATTTTTTCGCAAAGGTTTTCCAGGATTTCAGAAAAATTGTAATGATCTTCCAAAGATGTAAAAGGTTTCTAATATTTCTCAAAGCGTTTGCAAAGATTTAAAAGATTCGAAATGATATGCTAAAGATTTCAAAAATATTTCAATAATTTCAGAAATAATATCAAATATTTAAAAAATATTTCAAAGATTTCTTCGCAAAGCTTTCAAAGGATTTCAAAAAACTTTGTAATGATTTCCCAAAGATACAAAAGGTTTCAAATATTTCGCAAAGATTTTGCATGGATTGACAAGATTTTATAAAGACATCAATGAATTCACAAAGATTTCAATAATTTCACAAATACTAACAAATAATTCACAAACATTTCAAATATTTCTGAAAAATTTTAGAAAGATTTCACATAGATTATAATGATTTCCCGAAAGTTAGAAAAAATGTCGCAAAGATTTTGGATTGATCTAAAAGATTTCACCAACACTACAATTGAGACTCCGGATTCTATAACCACACATAAAATTTGCCTAGCCACTTGAGTTGGCCCCTGATGACTTGAAAATCAGTTTTCGAAAATTGAACTTTTTAAATCATCACTTTGTAGAAAATTTCATAGCGCATCTTTTTTCTCACGACAAAAAAGTTTCATCTTTAACCGTTACTGCAAAAAATCAAAAAAACTCCCTTTTTCAGACCAGCAAATTTACTAAATATTTTCACTTCAACTCCCTCCGAAAGACAAAGTTCTTTATATTTTAAGATAAAAATTGAACACAATATCCTTCAAACTGTTCTTAAGATAATGTGCAATTTAAAATTGATTTATTAATTTAAATAAAAATGTTATACATTTTTTTGGTAATCAGTATGAAAATAACGTTAGACAATTTTCAAACGCTTCGTTTATCGAGGAACTTTTGAGTAAGCCCAAGCTTTCAGCAATAAGAATGCTTAGTAGGATACAATTAAGTTTTCTGAATAGTTTTACCCTAATTGAATCATTCGTTAACAAAAAAGGATCATTCAAATAGCATTGACCGTACACGTGAGGGGCGATAACTTCGGAGCCCGGTTGCACCGCGATATTTAGCCTGAGAGAATACAACTATATTTTCATACAATGTCCTTAAAATAGGCGTACATTAGAATTATAATGTAAACAAAAAGCGAGGGCATCCTAAATTGATTTTTAAGGTTATCTAGGAAAGTATTACACATCTCTTAAGATTTAGAGAACATTGTATTTGGTTCCTAAGAAAACAAATCTATAAATATTGAAAATGAATAACTAAAAAAGTAAATGTTGAGTTTGCTAGAGACTCTAACTGGAGGTAGACAAATAAATAGGAACAAAGATAATAGGGCTAATAATATTAGCAAAGTAATGAAAAACAAGGTATTTGTACGCACACTTCCTTTAAAAAGATAAAAATTTCGTAAAAGTTTGCATTAGTAATATTTAGGGAATATTTTATATGGAAACTACTGTAAACTAGAGGAAATAATGCAACAAATTTAAAATATTAAGGATGTTTTCAGTATAGAGTCGACAAGCACATTACTCAACCTTTAACTTGATTTATGAAATCAAAAAAGGTAGCCACATTGCTAAGTCTACAAAATTTTGGAAACGAAATATAAATTTACTATAGAAAGAATAGTTTAAGACGTAAATATTTATGGGGAAATAGTTAATCTAAGTTTTTCATTTTATTTTATCTTCAGAAATTAGCCGTAATGTTTATTTAACACCTATAATACTGTATCGATTTATTATGTTCTTTAGAAAACTGTCTACAAAATCTATTCATGCCATTTTTACAAAAAATATTTAAAATGTTCTAAACCATTTTTATTTTATTAGTAGTATAAATACTAACAAGTTTAGTTTGAATAAAAACCAGTAAAATGAAGTTTAACGAAATTTTCAAGAAAATAATAAGTTATATAAGTTATAAGTTATTATTATTACACAATTAAGCCGTTTCCCTTGCGGGGTAGGCGTGACTCAATATATAATGTAAGATATAAATATTTAATGATTTTTGCCCTGACAAAAAATAATTGCTTGTGGTTTGATGTTCAAATTTTAACTTGATAGTTCAAAAAAATAAATAGACTAGAATAATTGCAGTCCAGAGGTGAGGGCTGTGGTCGAGCAGATCGAGACTCCGAAATTGTCACCTATTACGCACTCGATCAATGCTATTAAAATGCTCCTATTTTGTTAACGAATATTTCAATTAGGGTAAAACTTTGTAGAAAACTTAATTATATCCTACTAAGCATTCTTAATGCTGGAAGCTTGGGCTTAGTCAAAATTCCCTCGATAAACGAAGCGTTTGAAAATTGTGTAACGTTATTTTGATACTGATTACCAAAAAAATGTATAACTTTTTTTTTACAAAATAAATTAATTTTATATTGCAAATTTTTTTAAAAATAGTTTAAAGGACAGTGTATAAATTTTTTATTTAAAAATATAAAAAAATTTGTCTTTCAAAGCGAGTTGAAGTGAAAATATTTAGTAAATTTGCTGGCCTGAAAAATGGAGTTTTTTTATTTCTTACAGTAACGGTAAAAGATACAACTTTTTTGTCGAAAGAAAAAAGATGCGCCATGAAATTTTCTACAAAGTGATGTTTTAAACATTTAAATTTTCGAAAACAGATTTTCAAGTCATCAGGGGCCAACTCAAGCGGCCTGAAGCGGCTAGGCAAATTTTATGCGTGCTTATAGAATCTGGAGTCTCAATTCTTTTAACAAAATTTCAATAATCTTTTATTAGAATTCGTCTTTATTGGTTGAATTTTCAAATAGAAGTTAAATTTTCAACCAAAAAATTTTAAAAAATACAGAACTGTTGAGTTTTCATCAATATAATTTAACTTTCAACAAATAGTTAAATTTTTTACCGAAAGCTAAATTTTTAACCAAGAAATTTTGTTAAAATGAAAATAAATTTACAAAGAAAACTGAAATAGTTCAATTTTGAGAACGAGGACCAAATAATAAAGAAATTGTCAACTGCTTAAATTTAAAGAAAATAAATAAATAAATATATAATATTTAATAAAAAATTTAATTTTTTAACAAAATTGTTGAATTCATGACCAAATAGTTGAATACAATCAAAACGGATCAATTTTTACTAAAGTACTTGAATTTTCAAATGAAAATGGAATATTTACATTTTTAATCAAGAAAACTAATTCTCAATAAAAGAACTGGTTTTTTTTAGCAAAATTGATCATTTTTAACCAAAGAATTGAATTTCGAACTAAAATGATGAACCTTAAAAAAATTCAATTTTCAAGAAAAGAGGTTAGCAATAAACAAAAATTTTGAATTTTCAACTAAAAAATATAAATTGCTAACGAAAATTAAATTTTTTTATTGTCAGTAAAAAAATAATTGTGGACAAAAAATAAAAGGAAGTTTTAAAACATTTCAAACAGGAAAAGAATATGGAAAAATCCATAATTTTAAGTAGAGATTATTTAAAAATTTAGAAAAAATGTAAAGTTAAAGGTAATATATTTCCAAAAATAGAGGCTTTTAAATTATTACTATTTAAAATTCAAATTGTTCAAAATTGTCAACAAAACACTCAAGTTTTCATGTTAAAAATTTAAATGCTGTTCTAGCAAACAGTTTACTTTTAAACCAAGAAATAAGAAATTTTAACCAGAAAGTTTATATTTAATTGAGAAAGGTGAGTTCTAATCGAGATAGTTGAATTTTAATTTTAAGAGATCCATTTTTAACCAAAAATAGAAACGTTAAATTTTCAGTTTAAAAAAAAACTGATTATCAAGAAACATTAATTTTCTACGCTAATAAACGAATTATTAATTAAAACTGAAATACTCAACATTTCAGAGAAGAAAATTAACTTTTGCAAAAAAAAATCTTTTTTCGCAAAAATAGTTCAATTTTCTAATAAATAAATGGTAGTGGCTATAGGTACGGAAATTTTGGTACGAATAGCAAAGTTTCTTTGGTAGTTGAATTTTCAACACAACTATAAATATTTATTAAAAAATGTAATTTTTTAACAAAATTGTCGAATTTTAAACAAAAAGAAAAATATATTTTCTCTAATAGAGTTGAATTTTTAAACCGAAAATATAAAATTTTAACAAAAAAGTGAATTTATGACCAAATAGTTGAATACAACCCAAAGACATAAATTTTTAATAAAGAACATGAATTCTCAACCGAAAATGGAATAGTTACATTTTTAATCAAGAAAACTAATTCTCAATAGAAGAACTCTTTTTTTAGCAAAATAGATTAATTTTTTACTAAAATGAAGAATCTTTAAAGAATTGAATTTTCAAGAAAAGGGGTGCACAATAAACCAAAATAAAAAATTTTTAACTAAAAATTTAATTTGCTAATCATGTGGATTAATTTTTTACTAGGAAATGAATTTTCAACAATATACATGATTTTGAGACAATTTATTTAAATTTTCAACTGAAAAAGATTAATTTTCAACCAAATTGGAAGTATTTTAATTTTCAGTAAAAAAATT
>JAAAKG020146365.1:0-10685 GCA_010014905.2 Druon quercuslanigerum
AATAAAAATGTGTACCCAAACAAAAATAAATAATTAGTTATTTATTCAATTAATTACTCGGTTAAAAAGTAAACTCTTTTTTAAAATATTAAAAAAAAAAGCTGCAAATGTAACTATTTTTGTTAAAACTTTAATTATTTTGTTAAATTAAAAAAATTAATTTGTTTACATCTAAAAGTATAATTATTTTAGTCGAATATTTCATGACTTCAGTTTAAAATGCATCTTTTGGTTAAACATTACTTTTTTTTTTACTAAAAATTTAACTATTCAATTTCTGGCTACAATTTTTTTTTTTTTGAAAATTCGACTTTTATGGCATAAATTAATTATCTTTTTTTGAAAATTCAACTGTTTCATTTGTAGATTCATCGTTTAGGTTTAAAATTTATCCCTTAGTTTGAAATTTATTTTATTTATTATTGTTTTTTTTTAAATATTTATACTTTTTAAAATAGTTTTTTATTAATTTTTAAATGTTTTTTTTTATGTTGAAAATTTTTTTAAACTAAAAATGTACTTTCAATTGAATATTCCATCATTTCAGTTGGAAATTTATCTCTACTTGCACATTAATGTTTTAACTTTATATCGAACTATTTATTTTTTAGTTTAAGATTTATTTTTTTCTTTGAAAATTCATCTTCTGTTTGAAAATTTATATTTTTAGTTAAAAATTCAAGTATTCTAGTTAAAAATACATCATTTTAGAGGAAAATTCATTTTTTTTAAATCAACTTTTTTGTGGAAAGTTAAAACTCTTTTGTTAAAATATCATCTTTATGGATAAAGATTCATTATTTTAATTTAAAATTAATATTTTTAGTTGAAAACTGCGATTTTCGTTTTAAATTAGTTTTTTCCTTTGGATGAAAAATAATTTTATTACTGAAAATTTAACTATTCAATTTAAATATTCCATAGTTTCAGTTAAAAATATATTCAAATGGTTGAATATTAACTTATTTATCTAAAAATAAACTATTTAATTTATGGTTCAAAAATTATCTTTTTAAGTTAAAAATTGGATTTTTTTGGTTTTGTTAACAAAATTCAACTAGTTCAGTGAAGATTCATCAATTTGGTTAAAAAGTAATTCTTAACTGAAAATGTAACTTTTCCATTTTTTGTTCAAAAAGGGGCTTTTTTTAGTCATAAATTAAAGTACTTTGTCTTTTTTAGTTTAAAATTTAAATATTCAAGTGAAAGATTTAAATTTTTGGTGAAAATTTATCTCTTTTGTTCAATATTATTTTTTCAACTAAAAATTAAACTGCTTAATTTTTGGTTTAAAATCTAATTATGCTAGTTTAGTATTTTAGTAAAAAATTCATTATTTAGATAAAAAATTAATTTTATCATTTGAAAATTTTCCTATTTGATTTTTCGTTGAAAAATATTAATCTTTTTTAGTTGCAAATTCAACTATTTCGTTGCAAATGCATTTTTTGAAACCCCTTTTTTCGGTATAAAAATAAAACTTTTTATTTGAAAATTAACAATTTTAGCTGAAAATTAATTTTTTTAAATAAAAAGTGTTTGTTTAAAAGTTTTTTTTTTCAAAATTTATCTTTTTGGTTTATAATTTATTTATTCTAGTGGGAAATTCATCACTTTAGTTAAAAACTTGATTTTTTTAACGGAAAATTATTTTTCTTTTAAATAAAAATATAAATATTCTGTTTTTACCTGAAAACTGATCAATTTGGTTCAAATTTCAACTATTTGATTCAAAATTGATCTTTTTTAATTGAAAATTTAAATATGTAGTTAAAAATTTATGTATTTTGTTTAAAAAAACATCTTTTATGGTAGAAAATAATTCTTCTTGTTGAAAACTCGTCGTTTTGGTTAAAAAATACATCTTTTTTTTTTAAACTTAACTTCCATTTTAGGTTAAAAATAGATCTTTTTAGTAAATAATTGAATTATTGGGTTGAAAATTTGTATTTTTACCTGAAAATGTGCGTGTTTTGTTGAAAAAGGTATTTTTTGGTTGAACATCAATCTTTTTGTTTTTAAATTAATCTTTTTGGTTTAAAATTAAAATATTCAAGAAAAAGATTTAAGTTTTTTCTGAAAATTTATCTCTTGTTTAATATTATTTTTTTCAACTGAAAATTTAACTACTTAATTTTTGGTTTAAAATCCAATTATCCTAGTTTACTATTTTAGTAGAAAATTCATTATTTCGTAAAAAATAATTTTAACATTTGAAAATTTTCCAAATTAATTTTTCGTTAAAAATATAAATCTTTTTTAGTTCCAAATTCAACTATTTCATTGCAAATGCATTTTTTGAAAACCCTTTTTTCTGTATAAAAATAATCTTCTGATTTGAAAATTCACAATTTTAGATGAAAATTATTATTTAAAAAAAATTAAAACTGCTTGTTTAAAAGTTTTTTTTCTCCAAAATTTATCTTTTTGGTTTTAAATTCATCTATTCTAGTGGAAAATTCATCACTTCTTTTTTAAATAAAAATTTAACTATTCTACTTTTGCTTGAAAACTGATATTTTTAGTTTAAAATTCAACTATTTGATTGAAAATTGATTTGTTAAAAATAAATTTTTTGTTTAAAATTCAACTTTTTTTCCATTTTGGGTTAAAAATATATATTTTTAGTGAATAATTGAATTATTTGATTAAAAAGTTGTATTTTTACATGAAAATTTGTATGATTTGTCTAAAAATTGTCTTTTTTGTTTTAAAAAAAATTAATGTTTCTCGTTTAAAATTTAAGTATTCTAGTTAAATATTCATCAATTTAGTTTAAAATTAATCTTTTTAGACAAAAAATTCCAATATTCAAGTGAAAGATTTTAATTTGTTGTGAAAAATCATCTCTTTTGTTCAATATTATTTTTACAACTGAAAATTGAACTACTTAATTTTTGGTTTAAAATCCAATTATCCTAGTTTACTATTTTAGTAGAAAATTCATTATTTCGTAAAAAAAAATAATTTTAACATTTGAAAATTTTCCGAATTAATTTTTCGTTAAAAATATTAATCTTTTTTAGTTGCAAATTCAACTATCTCCTTGCAAATGCATTTTTTTGAAAACCCTTTTTTCAATATAAAAATAACCTGCTGATTTGAAAATTCACAACTTTAGATAAGAATTATTTTCTTTTTTTAATTAAAACTGCTTATTTAAAAGTTTTTTTTTTTTCAAAAATTTATCTTTTTGGTTTAAAATTTGTCTATTCTATTTTTAATTGACAGCTGATCTTTTTAGTTCAAAATTCAACTGTTTGATTGAAAACTGATCTTTTTTATTTAAAATTTAAACTATTTATTTAAAAATTCAAGCATTTTGCTGAAAAATTATCTTTTTAAGTAGAATATTCATCGTTTTTGTTTAAAATTCATTTTTGGTTTAAAACTTTGTATGATTTGTTGAAAAATTGTCTTTGTTGGTAGAAAATCAATCTTTTTGTTTGAAAATTAATCTTTCTGGTTTAAAATTAAATTATTCTAGTTAAATATTCATCAATTTAGTTTAAATTTAAATATTAAAGTCTATTTAATTATTGG
The DNA here is from genome assembly GCA_010014905.2 of Druon quercuslanigerum. Taxonomy (NCBI): domain Eukaryota; kingdom Metazoa; phylum Arthropoda; class Insecta; order Hymenoptera; family Cynipidae; genus Druon; species Druon quercuslanigerum. The sequence goes on from JAAAKG020146365.1 coordinate 3,544, forward strand.
TTTAAAATCCAATTATCCTGGTTTATTATTTTAGTAGAAAATTTATTATTTGGATAAAAAATTAATTTTATGATTACAATTTTTTTTTATTTGCAAATTCAAGTATTTCGTTGCAAATGCATTTTTTTGAAAACCCTTTTTTTCGGTATAAAAATAACCTGATTTGAAAATTAACAATTTTAGCTGACAATTCTTTTAAAAATCAAACTGCTTTTTTAAAAGCTTTTTTCCAAAATTTATTTTTTGGTTTAAAATTTATCTATTCAAGTGGAAAAGTCATCACTCTAGTTAAAAACTGGATTTTTTGCAGAATTTTTTTTTTTTTTTTAATAAAAATTTTAACTATTTATTAAAAAATTCATGTATTTTGTTTAAAAAAAAAACATATTTTATGGTCGAAAATAATTTTTTTCGTTGAAAATTTGTCGTTTTGTTTAAAAATACATCTTTTTGTTTAAAATTCAACTATTCCATTTTGGGTTAACAATGCATCTTTTTAGCAAATAATTGAATTAATTGTTTAAAAAAAAAAATTTTACCTGAAGATTTGCATGATTTGATGAAAAATGGTATTTTTTGGTTGAAAATCAATCTTTTTGTTTTTAAATTAATCTTTTTGGTTTAAAATTAAAGTATTCTAGGTAAATATTCATCACTTTAATTTAAAATTAATCTTTTTAGTTTAAAATTGAAATATTCAAGAAAAAGATTTAAATTTTTTCTGAAAATTTATCTCTTGTTAAATATTAATTTTTTGCAACAGGACATTTAACTACTTAATTTTTGATTTAAATTCCAATTATCCCGGTTAAATATTCATTATTTTAGTAGAAAATTCATTATTTCGATAAAAAATTAATTTTATCATTTGAAAATTTATTTTTTAGTTGCAAATTCAACTATTTCGTTGCAAATGCATTTTTTTTAAATTCTTTTTTCTGTATAAAAATGATCTTCTGGTTTGAAAATTCACAATTTTAGAGGAAAATTATTATTTTTTAAAAAATAAAACTGCTTTTTAAAATTTTTTTTTTTTCCAAAATTTATCTTTTCGGTTTAAAATTCATATATTTATTGGAAAACTTGATTTTTTTGCGGAATCTTTTTTAATTTAAATTTTAACTATTTAGTTAAAAATTCAAGCATTTTGCTGAAAAATCATCTTTTTTGGTAGAATATTCATCGTTTTTGTTAAAAATACATTTTTTGGTTTACAATTTAACTATTCCATTTTGGGTTAAAAATGGATTTTTTTAGTAAACAATTGAATTTTTTGATCAAAAATTTGCGTCTTTTTTTGAAAAATTGTATTTTTTGGTAGAAAATCAAGTTTTTTATTTTTAAATTAATTTTTCTGGTTTAAAATTAAATTATTCTAGTTAAATATTCATCAATTTAGTTTAAAATTAATCTTTTTAGTTTAAAATTCAAATATTAAAGTAAAAGATTGAAATTTTTTGTGAAAATTCATCTCTTTTGTTCAATATTATTTTTTCAATTAAAAATTTCAATTACCTAATTTTTGGTTTAAAATCCAATTATCCTAGTTTACTATTTTAGTATAAAATTCGTTATTTCGTAAAAAAAATAATTTTAACATTTGAAAATTTTCCGAATTAATTTTTCGTTAAAAATTTAAATCTTTTTTAGTTCCGAATTCAACTATTTCATTGCAAATGCATTTTTTGAAACCCCTTTTTTCGGTTTAAAAATAAATCTTCTTTTTGTTTGAAAATTAATCTTTCTGGTTCAAAATTAAAGTTTTCTACTTAAATATTCATTACCTTAATTTAAATTTAATCTTTTTAGTTTAAAATTCAAATATAAAAAGTGAAAGATTTTAATTTTTTGTGAAAATTCATCTCTTTTGTTCATTATTATTTTTTCAATTAAAAATTCAATTACTTAATTTTTGGTTTAAAATTCAATTATCCTAGTTTAATATTTTAGTAGAAAATTCATTATTATGATAAAAAATTAATTTTATCATTTGAAAAGTTCTTTTTTAGTTGCAAATTCATTTTTTTGAAAATCCTTTTTTTCTGTATAAAAATAATCTTTTGGTTTGAAAATTCACAATTTTAGATAAAAATTATTTAAAAAAAAATAAAACTGCTTGTTAAAAATTTTTTTTTCAAAATTTATCTTTTTGGTTTAAAATCCATCACTTTATTGGAAAACTTGATTTGTTTTGAGGAATTTTTTTTTTTTTAATAAAAATTTAACGATTCTATTTTTGCTTCAAAACTGATATTTTTAGTTCAAAATTTAACTGTTTGGTTAAAAATTCATCTTTTTTAATTGAAGTTTTAAATATTTAGTTAAAAATTCATGTATTTTGTTTAAAAAAAAATTTGTGTTGTGGTAGAAAATAATTCTTTTTTGTTTAAAATTCGTCGTTTTGATTAAAAAAACATCTTTTTGTTTAAAATTCAACTATTCCATTTTAGGTTAAAAATGGATCTTTTTAGCGAAAATTAAGTTATTAGGTTAAAAATTTGTATTTTTAGCTGAAAATTTCTGTCTTTTGTTTGAAAAATTGTATTTTTTTGTAGAAAATCAAGTTTTTTTTTGAAAATTAATCTTTCTGGTTTAAAATTAAATTATTCTAGTTAAATATTTATAACTTTCGTTTAAAATTAATCTTTTTAGTTTAAAATTCAAATACTAAAGTTAAAGATTTTAATTTTTTGTGAAAATTCATCTAATTTGTTCAATATTCTTTTTTCAACTGAAAATTTAACTACTTAATTTTTGGATTAAAATTCAATTATCCGAGTTCAGTATTTTAGTAGAAAATTTGTTATTTCGATAAAAAATTAATTTTATCATTTGAAGATTTCTTTTTTAGTTGCAAATTCAACTATTTCGTTGCAAATGCATTTTTTTGAAAATCCTTTTTTTCTGTATAAAAATAATCTTCTGGTTTGAAAATTCACAATTTTAGATGAAAATTATTATTTTTTTAAAAATAAAACTGCTTGTTTAAAAGTTTTTTCCCAAAATTTATCTTTTTAGTTTAAAATGCATCACTTTAGTGGAAAATGTATCTTTTTTCGGAATTTTTTTTTAATGAAAATTTAACGATTCTATTTTTACTTCACAGCTGATCTTTTTAGTTCAAAATTCAACTATTTGGTTGAAAATTTATCTTTTTTATTAAAAATTTTAACTATTTAGTTAAAAATTCAAGCATTTTGCTGAATCATGAATCATCTTGTTTAGTAAAATATTAATAGTTTCTGTTTAAAATCCATTTTTGGTTTAAAACTCAGCTATTCTATTTTGGGTTAAAATAGATCTTTTTAGCGAATAATTAAATTATTTGGTTAAAAATTTGTATTTTTACCTGAAAATTTGTATGCTTTGTCGAAAAATTGTCTTTTTTGTTTAAAAAAATTAATGTTTCTGGTTTAAACTTAAAGTATTCTAGTTAAATATTCATCGCTTTAGTTTAAAATTATTCGTTTTAATTTAAAATTTAAATATTAAAGTAAAAGATTTTAATTTTTTTTTAAATTTATTTCTTGTTCAATATTATTTTTTAACTAAAAATTTAACTATTTAATTCTTGGTTTAAAATCCAATTATCCTAGTTTAGTATTTTAGTAGAAAATTAATTATTTCGATAAAAAATTAATTTTATCATTTAAATATATCTCTTTTTTAGTTGCAAATTCAACTATTTCGTTGCATATGCATTTTTTTGAAAATCCTTTTTTTCTGTATAAAAATAATCTTCTGGGTTGAAAATTTACAATTTTAGATGAAAATTATTTTTTTTTCTTTAATAAAAATTTAACTATTCTATTTTTGTTTGAAAACTGATCTTTTTAGTTTAAAATTAAACTATTTCGTTAAAAATTGATATTTTTTAATTAAAAATTTAACTATTAGGTTAAAAAGTCATGCATTTTATTGAAAAAACATATTTTATTGTAGAAAATAATTTTTTTTAAATAAAAATTTAACGATTCTATTTTTACTTCACAGCTGATCTTTTTAGTTCAGAATTCAACTATTTGGTTGAAAATTGATCTTTTTTAATTGAAAATTTAACTGTTTAGTTAAAAATTCATATATTTTGTTTAAAAAAAACCATCTTTTTTAGTTTAGTTTAAAATTCAAATATTAAAGTGAAAGATTTTAATTTTTTGTGAAAATTTATCTCTTTTGTTCAATATTATTTTTTCAATTAAAAATTCAATTATCCTAGTTTAGTATTTTAGTAGAAAATTCATTATTTCGATAAAAAATCAATTTTATTTTTTGGGAATTTACCTATTTAATTTTTCGTTGAAAGAAAAAAAGAAAATTTATTATTTCTATAAAACTTTAATTTTATTATTTGAAATTTTCTTTTTTAGTTGCAAATTCAACTATTTCGTTGCAAATACATTTTTTGAAAACCCGTTTTTTTCGGTATAAAAATTAGCGTTCTGATTGGACAATTACAAATTTAAGATGAAAATTATTTTTTTTTTCGTTTAAAATTTATTTATTCCTGTGGAAAATTCATCACTTTAGTTGAAAACTTGATGTTTTCGGATTTTTTTTTTTAACAAAATTCAACTGTTCTAATTTTATTTGTCAGCTGATCTTTTTAGTTCAAAATTTTCGTTGTAAATTCGTCGTTTTTGTTAAAAATACATTTTTTTAAATTTAACTATTCCATTTTAGGCGAAAAATGGGATTTTTTAAATAATAATTAAATTATCTGGTTAAACTTTTTTTTTTACCTGAAAATTTGTATGATTTGATGAAAAATTGTCTTTTTTGGAAGAAAATTCATCTTTTTGTTTGATAATTAAAGTATTCTAGTTAAATATTCATCACTTTAGTTTGAAATTCAAATATTAAAGTGAAAGGTTTTAATTTTTTGTGAAAGTTTATCTCTTTCGTTCAATATTATTTGTTCAACTGAAAATTTAACTTTTTAATTTATGGTTTCAAATCCAATTATCCGGGTTAAATATTCATTATTTTAGAAGAAAATTTATTATTTCGATACAAAATTAAAAACTATTTCGTTGCAAATATTGTTTTTAAAAACCCTTTTTTTCAGTATAAAAATAACCTTCTGATCTGAAAATTCACCATTTTACCTGAAAAGTATTTTTTTAAAAATTAAAACAGCTTGTTTAAAAGTTTTTCTTTCCCAAAATTTATCTTTTTGGTTTAAAATTTATCTATTCTAGTTTTTTCAAATAAAAATTCAATTATTCTCTTATTACTTGAAAACTGATCTTTTTAGTTCAAAATTCATCCATTTGGTTGAAAATTGTTTTTTTGTTTAATTTAAAACTTAACTATTTAGATAAAAATTTATATATTTTGTTGAAAAAACATCTGTTATAGTTGAAAATAATTTGTTTTCGTTGAAAATTCGACGTTTTGGTTGAAAAGTCATCTTTTTTATTTAAAATTTTAATTATTTAGTTAAAAATTCATGCATTTTGCTGAAAACTCATATTTTTTGGTAAAATAAAAAAACATTTTTTTGTTTAAAATTGAACTATTTGATTTTGGGTTAAAACTGGATTTTTTTTTAGTGAATAATTGAATTATTTGGCTAAAAATTTGTATTTATACCTAAAAATTTGCGTGTTTTGTTGAAAAATTGTATTTTTTTGTAAAAAAACAAGCTTTTTGTTTTAAAATTAATCTTTCTGGTTGAAAATAAAGTATCCTTATTAAATGTTCATAATTTTAGTTCAAAATTTATCTGTTTGGGTAAAACAAAAATAGTGAAAAAAAATTTTTAACTGAAAATTTAACCATTACATTTTACGTTTAAGGATATTTTTTTAGTTAAAAATTCAACTATTTGGTTGAAAATTGTTCTTTTTTAAAAGAAAAAAAATACAAATATTTTTATATTTTTTATATCAAGATAAAATAAAAATTTAATTAATCTATTATTCAAATTCGCAGACCTTAGGGACAAATTCAAGAAATTATTAATTATTTTTTAGTTATTATTTAATTATTTATCATTTTTTAAAGATTTGTAAATTAAACACATTATTTGAATCCATAGAACCTAGAAAAAAAATTGAGATACTTAAAAAAAAACTAGAATATTTAGGTTTTTTTTCAGTAGATACCCTGTAACAAGAAAAATATTTTTAGGTTAAAAATTTTTTTAATAATTGAATTATTCTAGTTTCTCTTAAAATTCCTGAATTCTGGTTATTTTGGTTTGCATAATGCTAGTATAAATAGGAATCTAAAGTTACAAGCTGCACAGACAAATCAAACTCAGTGGGAGGCGTTCCATACGTCCTCTTCGCGTTATAACTTTTAGTTACTAAATCTGGGTGACATACTAAGATTCAAGAACACTTAACTGAAAATGCAAGTTCTATCTATTTTGATTTAAAAAAAAAATTATTTTTTTCCACACATTCCTGAATTGTTTTAAATAATTAGAGGTTATCTTAAAAAGTTTATTAATAATTTTAATTTAAAAAATAGCCACAAATTAGAACATTATTTTATTAATAAAAAAGTCAAGGATGCAAAAGAAAATGTATCGAAGGTAGTTTACATGATTAAATTAAATTGTTGCAATAAAGTTTATATTGAAGAAATTTGTAATAAACATTTTTTAAGTGTAATTAAAATTTCTCGAATCAATGTTTATAAAAAAATATTTTGACATTTGTGTTGAATTACTATATGAAATGTGGCATATTAACAATTATTATTATTATTACTAATGCATTTTAAATTAGTCCTTTTTTTTTGCATTTTAAATTTTCAAACTTTTTCGCGGGCTCACCAGAGGTACTACGCTTCCCTTTTTATTCAAGGTGGTGTTTCTATTCATTTTTTATACACTCTATGCCCTTAAATATCCTCTAGAAGAACAAAACTTTTTTTACCACAAAAGACGAATATTCAACAAAATATCTAAATTTTTATCTAAAAGAGGTAACTTTTAAACAAAAAATCGAAAAGTTAAATCTTTAGTTAAAAAAATTAATATTCTACTAGACTATCATATGCGCGCGCATATGATCAAGAAAATGTATTTTTAAAAAAATTAATATTTTCTCCTATTGTCAATAAAAATTAAAAATTTAGGTAAAAATATAGAATCGAACAATGAATAAAGTTTTCAATTGCAGGGAAAATTT
>JAAAKG020146366.1:0-10684 GCA_010014905.2 Druon quercuslanigerum
CCATTTTTTGTGGAAAATTTACCTTTTTCGATATAAATGTAATCTTTTTTTCTATAAAATTTTCTGTTTTGTAGAAAATTTAACATTTAAATTTTTTGTTAAGAATACGTTTCTTTGGTTAAAAAAAATATATTTAGTTAGAAATCCGTTTTATAGCTGAATCTAAGTTTTCTTGAAAATTTATATTTTTAGTTCAAAATTAATTAATTTTGCTGAAAGCTCGTTTTTCCCTTTGTTTAAAATTTATATATTTAATTGAAAATGTATCTTTTTTCGTAAAAAATTGACCTTTAGGGTTTAAAATTATATCATTTTGTTGAGAATTCATTCTTTTTGGTTGAAAATTGATTTTTTAATTTAAAATTTAATTCTTATATTTTTAGATCAAAAAATAATTTTTTTTGTTGAACATTTATTTTTTCGCATTTCAACTATTCTAATTTTCGCTGAAAATTGATATTTTTTAGGTGAAAATTCATGTACTTTGTTGATAATAAATCTTTTTTGGCAGAAAATTATTCTTTTAGGTGGAAAATTCAACTATTTGTTTCAAAATTTATATTTTTGATTGAAGATTCCTCATTTTAGTCAAAAAAATTCCTTTCTCAGGCTCAAAATTTATTTTTTTGATTTGAAAACTCAATTAAAAGGTGTTTAAAGTGTAATAAGAAACAACATTTTTTTTAAATTAATATTATTAATCTTTTAGGTGTATGGGTGGTTTTACACCTAAAAGAATTTATAACCTGGAATATTGTAGCAATTAATCTTGAGAAAGGAACTGCTTAATTCGAATATTTTTTCCATTATTTTTACTTAATTTATTATTTAAATTTAGCGCCCTTTTCAATTTGAAGCAATACATTTTCCCGGGAAATTAAAACTATGTGATTAAAATTCATAAAAATAGCTCTTATTTCCTAAAATATGTCAAATTTCATTAAAATATTTTCAAATCACTTCCAAATTATTGAAAAATATTAACTTACATACTTTTTGAAGCTCTAGAAGAAAAAATTCAATTTTTGAAAATACCCTAAATACTTTCAAATCACTTAAAATTATTTTAAGCAACTGAAAATTCATTGGATTTTTAAAATGTCCGAAACATGAAAATTATTTAGAATCTTTTAAAAATCCTGGAAATATTTCAAAATATTTGAAACTCTACGAAATCCCTGAATTATTGTAAATAAAATCTTTGAAAATTGATTAAAATATGTTGGAAACCATTAAATCCCTTAAAATCGTTGGAAATCCCTAAAAATGAAAATTGAAATAAATACTAACCAGAAAAATCTGCTGTCGGTAATCGCGATGACTTGTGTCTTCTTTCCTATTTCCCCCGCGTTTTATTCAAGAATCCAAAAAAGTTTTCGTGTAATATTGCTTCAGTCTCGTATGTGGCTGTGAAAAGGGGACAAACATTCATTATTGCACAAAGAATATTACAAAAAATTAATTAACCACTCTCTTTCCTCAAAACAAATACACAACAAAAGAAAATGCAATTTGAGGTTATAAATCGAGGATTTCAACAGGTGTCAGATTTGTATTCAATTTACTATTTTACTTTAACTTTACTTACCTTCACAAATTGGTACTGCATTCTCTCAAGCAGAATTGATCAGGATGATTCGATTATTTGTATTATTCATTATTTAATTAATGCGTTTAATCAATGAAACAGACCGATGCCACTTATGCACTTATGGTTGGGATGAGACCAGATGAGACTTGAGAGTTGACCGGTGGCGAAATAGGGTGTAAAATTAGAACTATTGTGTCAAAAAAAATTGTCATTTTTTGGTTGAATTCAACTGATCGAAATTTTGTTGTTTTTTTGAAAACTAAGTTCTTAAATTGTAAATTTGACTACTTCATTTTTGTTTTAAAACTTATCTTTCTTAGTTAAAAATTACACTATTGGTTGAAAATTCACCTTTCTTGATTCAAAATTGACTTTTTTTGTTAGAAATTCATAGCTTCAATAGAAAATTAAACTATTTGGTAAAAAAATTAAACTATTTTGTTAAAAAAAACTATTTGATTAGAAATTTAATTAAGTGCATGATTAAAAGTTGAACTTCTTTGTTAGAAATAATTTTTGAAAGATTCACCTCTTAAGTTGAAAGCTTAACTTTTTTTAATTCATCATCTCAGTCGAAAATTCATATTTTTGAGTCGAAGTTCAACTTTATTGTAAAAATGTCTCTTTTTGCCTTGAAAATTCAACAATTTGGTGAAAATTTAACTTTAATGTTGAAAATCAACTTTTTTGTTAAAAATGTATTTGTTTATTAAAAATTGATTTTTTATCTGAACAGATTTTAAATATTTTTTTGTTTGGAATTTCATCCATTTTGGATAATTTAATTAATGATAATAATTTGGAAAATTTAAATTTCTTCTGTTAAAAATTCGTATTATTTAGTCTAAATTAAATATATTTGGACATAAAATACCCCCAAATTCAAATATGGCGCCTTCAAATTTAGTTGTTAAACGTGAACCAATCGGAAATTGATTGAAAAATCGGATTTTTTTGTTGTTTTTTTCTGTATAAATTCATTTTTCTTGCTTGAAATTTTTTCTTTTTGGTTTAAAATTACGTTTTTTAAACTGAAAGTATAATTTCCATTTTTTGTTGAAAATTCATATTGTTTTGTTAAAAAAATAATTTCATTCGAAATTTTTTTCTTTCTTCGATAGAAACTTTAGTTGTTGAACAGGAAATTCATCTATTCCATTTTTAATCGAAAATAAATCTTTTTTTTTTTTATTAAAAATTTAACTTTTTGGTTGAAAATTAATTTATTTCGTTAAAAATTCATCTTTTTGGCAGAAAATTGATTTTTTTGTTGTTAAAAATTCTCTTTTTTTATTAACAATTTAAACTAAAAATGTAAATTCCATTTTTTTTAATGTATCTTTTTAAGTTAAAAATTTATATATTTTTTAGAAAATTCTGGCTTTTGGTAGAAAATGTATCTTTTATGGTTAAAATTTAATTTTTTATTGAAAATTTAAGTAGTATTTTGTTGAAAATCTTCCGAAAATTTCACTATTTCATTTTTTTATTTGAAATTCGTCTTTTGAAGTAAAATATTAATAACCCTCGTAAAAATTTCATCTATTTGTTTGAAAATTGGATTCTTTTGTTAAAAATTAATCTTTTTGGTCTAAAAAAATAATTTTCTTAACTGAAAATGTAATTTTTCAATGTTTTTTTTTTAAATTTATCTTCCTTATTTAAAAATTCATATATTTTGTTGGACATTTAACTGTAATGTTGAAAATCAACTTTTTTTTAAAAATGTATTTTTTAAAATTGATTTTTCATCTGAAAAATTTAAAAATATTTTTTTGTTTGGAATTTCATCCATTTTGGATAAAAATTAAAATTTCTTCTGTTAAAAATTCGTATTATTTTGTGTAAATGAAATATATTTTGACACAAATTACCCCCAAATTCAAATATGGCGCCTTCAAATTTATTTATCAAACGTGAACCAATCGGATGATTCTAAGCGAAGTTAGGTTGGGTTACAAAATGAAAAAAAAAACTTGTACTCGTGCAATATTTACCTTTTCTATTCAATGATTACCTGAATCAAAAATAGGGAATAAGTGATATAAAGGTATTAATAAATATCTGGAGGGAGTGAAATTTAATATTTTTTTAACGGAAATTAGAATAATCAAGAATTCTTGCCAGAAAGTGGTTATTGGTATTTTTAGGTTATGTTTCTAAAATGCACTTCTGCAAGAAGATATTTTTTATTTTTATCGTCCTTCTAGGTAAGTGATTAATTGTTTAAATATATATTTATTTCAATTTTTGCTTATTGATCGATACAAAACTGACAATAAATTTTGGAACGAAAGTAATGAATTGGTGGATGATCGAAAAATAGTGTTTAGGAAGTTTTACTTATTGATTTGTCAGTAAAAAGTTCACAATTCAAATATTAGGTATTATACGTAAATTAAAATTATTTAATTAATAAGTTTTTCATTGTGTGAGTAAAACTATGGGGAAATTTTAATCAGAAATTCAGTGCTATCCGAAAAGAATTCCACATAATTTCTGTAGCGATTAAATAAAAATAGATTGAATTTTTAATGAGGTGGAAATATTATTCTGGTTACAGCTTTTAGCTTAAAAATTCAACAATTTGTTAGAAAATTAAAATTTTGGTCTAAAATCTTGTTTTTTTGTTGTTTGAAAATTCATATTTTTGGTTGAAGATTAAGCTATTTGGTTAAAATTATATTATTTTGTATGAAAAATTAAGTGCTTCGTATGAAGATAACTTTTTTTTATAGATATTTCACATTTTTTTATTGAAAACTCAACTTTTTTTGCAGATAATTTCCCTTTTTTGCATCAAGATTCATATTTTCGATTGAAGATTAAGCTGTTTGGTTAAAAGTTAAATTTTTAAAAATAAAATTTAACTAATTAGTATAAAGTTCATTTTTAATTAAAATTTCATATTTTTAGTTTGAAAACTCAATTTTTTTCAGTTAATTAATATTTTTGACTTCAAAATTCAGCAATGTGATAAAAACTTTAAAAATATACTTAAAAATTAACTGGTTGGTTTAAAATTTATATTTTTGGTTTGAAAATTTATTTTTTTGATTAATAGTTCAATTTTTTATGAAGATATAACCATTTGGTTTTAAATTAACTTTTTTGTTGAACGTTCATATTTTTGGTTGAATATTGGACTATTTGATAAAACAATCTAACTATTTAGTTGTAAATGAACTTAAAATTCAACTGTCTTGCAGATAATCAATCTTTATGGCTTTCAAATTCAAGAACTTTTTTGTGGAAATTGAAACTATTTAGTTGCAAATCAATTTTTATGTTGAACATTTATATTTTTGGTAAAAAAATTCCACTATTTGGTTGATCATTCATCGTTTTTTTTTTATAGAAAATTTATCTTTTTGTCTTGAAAATTGAACAGTTTGGCAGAAAATACAACTGTTTTTCATACGTTTTTTTTATTGAAAATTAATTCTTTTAATGTAAATTTAACTCTTCCATTTTCGGTAAAAATTGATTTCTTTCGTTCAGAAATTCAACTATTCGTTAAAATTTCATATTTTTATGTTAAAGTCGCAATTCTTTTGCAAATAATTCATTTTTTTAGTGGAGCATTAAACTATTTCAGGTAATAATTGATCATTTCAGTTGAAAGTTCGTCTTTTAAGTTTCAAACTTAATTCTTTTTTGCAGAAAATTGATTTTTTTTTTAGAAAATTTTAATATTTTGTAAAATCCTGCAAAATGTATCTATTTCATCTTTTTTTAATTTATGTTTTTCAGTTGAATTGTATTATGATAACTCCTCTGCTTGCTTGAAAATTCGTCTTTTTTAGTAGAATATTAATTATAGCGGTAGACATTTTATCTTTTTGATTAAAAATACATTTCTTTAGTTGAATATTGAATAATTGTTTTGTTGAAGATTAATCCTCTTGCTTTGAAAAATAATTTTTGTGGCTCAAAATTTATATGTTCCATGTTTGGTTGAAAATTTAGCTTCTTCAGTTAAAAATTCATGTATTTTGTAGAAAATTTGTTTTTCTTTGAGTTGAAAATTCATGTTTTTTAGGAAATTTAGCTTTTTGGTTGAAAATTCCAGTAGTTGGTTAAAAATTTAACGTTTTTTTTTATAGAAAATGCATCGTCTTTTACAAGTTTTTTATTGAATATTGTTGCTTTTAACGAAAGTTTAACTTTTCCATTCTTGGTCAAAATTGCTTTGTTTTCTTTCAAAATTTAATTTTTTTGTTGAAATTTTATATTTAAAATACAACGAATACAATTATTTAATGTTTAAAATACAAAAATCCAGTTAAACATTGAAGATTTTAGGTGAAAATTCATCTTTTTTTGTAATTCAACTATTCTGGTTAGATTTATCATTATAGTTGAAAATTAATTTTTTGGTTTAAAATTCAACTATTCCAGTTAAAGATTCATTATTTTTGTTAAAAATTCATCTTTTTTGTTCATAATTAAACTATTATAGTTAAAGATTTATCATTTTGTTTAAAAATTCCATTATTTTGATTAAATATTTATATTTTTGGTTAAAAATTAAAGTAATCCTGTTAAATACTCATCCTTTTTGTAAAAATTCTACTTTTTTGTTGAAAATTCATCTTTTTTTTCTTAAAAATCAAACTATTTGGTTAAAAATGTATGTTTTTCATTACAAATTAATATTTTTTTAGGAAATTTAGCTTTTTTGATAGAAAATTCCAGTAGTTGGTTAAAAATTCAACGTTTTTTTATAGAAAATGCAACTGTCTTTTACAAGTTTTTTTATTGAACATTGTTGCTTTTAACGAAGGTTTAACTCTTCCATTCTTGGTAAATATTGATTTATTTTAGAAATTTAATTTATTTGTTGAAATTTGATATTTAAAATACAACAAATACAATTTCATGTTTAAAATACCACAAATCCAGTTAAAAATTCAAGCTTTTAGTGGAAAATTCATTCTTTTTTTTTTAATTCAATTATTCTGGTTAGATTCGTCATTATAGTTGAAAATTATTTTTTTGGTTTAAAATTAACTATTCCAGTTTAAGATTTATCATTTTAGTTGAAAATTCATCTTTTTTGTTAAAAATTAATCTTTTTGGTTCATAATTCAACTATTAGAGTTAAAGATTCACCATTTTATTTAAAAATTCCACTATTTTGGATAAATATTTATCTTATAGGTTTAAAATTAAAGTATACATGTTAAATACTCATACTTTTTGTTCAAAATTCATCTTTTTTGTTGAGAATTTATCTTTTTCTTCTTAAAAATTAAACTATTTGGTTAAAAATGTATGTATTTCATTAAAAATTCATCTTTTATTGTAGAGAATTGATCTTTTTGGTAGAAAATTGTAATGTTTTGTAAACTCCTGCAAAATGTATCTATTTCATCTTTTTTTAATTTATGTTTTTCAGTTGAATTGTATTATGATAACTCCTCAGCTTGCTTGAAAATTCATCTTTTCTAGTAGAATATTAATTGTAGCGGTAGACATTTTATCTTCTTGATTAAAAATACATTTTTTTAGTTGAATATTGATTAATTTTTTTGTTGAAAAATAATCCTTTAAAAATAATTTATGTAGCTCAAAATTTAACTCTTCCATGTTTGGTTGAAAATTTAGCTTCTTCAGTTAAAAACTCATGTATTTTGTAGAAAATTCGATTTTCTTTGGGTTGAAAATTCATGTTTTTTAGGAAATGTAGCTTTCTGGTTGAAAATTCCAGTAGTTGGTTAAAAATTCAACGTTTTTTTTATATCAAATGCATCTGTCTTTTACAGGTTTTTTTATTGAATATTGTTGCTTTCAAAGAAAGTTTAACTTTTCCATTCTTGGTCAAAATTGCTTTGTTTTCTTTCAAAATTTAATTTTTTTGTTGAAATTTTATATTAAAAATACAACGAATACAATTATTTAATTTTTAAAATACAAAAATCCAGTTAAACATTCAAGATTTTAGTTGAAAATTAATTTTTGGTTTAAAATTCAACTATTTTAGTTAAAGATTCATAATTTTAGTTGAAAACTCATCTTTTTTGTTAAAAATTAATCTTTTTGATTCATAATACAACTATTACATTTAAAAATTTATCATTTTATTTAAAAATTCCACTATTTTGGTCAAATATTTATCTTTTTGGTTAAAAATTAAAGTATACCTGTTAAATACTCATCCTTTTTAATAAAAATTCTACTTTTTTGTTGAAAATTCATATTTTTTTCTTAAAAATTTTTTAGAAAATTTATCTTCATATTAATTTATTAATTTATCTTTTTGGTTGAAAATTAATATTTTTGATAGAAAATTCCTGGAGTTGGTTAAAAATTCAACGTTTTTTTTATAGAAAATTTCTCTTTTGGTCTTGGTACTTTAACAGTTTGCAGAAAATTTAACTTTGTGGTAGACAATGCATCTGTCTTTTAAAAGTTTTTTTGATTGAGTATTGATGCTTTTAATGAAAGTTTAACTCTTCCATTCTTGGTAAAAATTGATTTATTTTAGAAATTTAATTTTTTTGTTGAAATTTGATATTTAAAATACAACAAATACAATTTCATGTTTAAAATACAACAAATCCAGTTAATAATTCAAGCTTTTAGTGGAAAATTCATCTCTTTTTTTTTGTAATTCAACTATTCTGGTTAGATTCATCATTATAGTTGAAAATTAATTTTTTGATTTAAAATTCAACTATTCCAGTTGAAGATTCATCATTTTAGTTTAAAACTTATCTTTTTTGTTAAAAATAAATCTTTTTTATTCATAATTCAACTATTAAAGTTAAAAATTCATCATTTTTTTTTAAAATTGCACTATTTTGGATAAATATTTATTTTTAAGGTTAAAAATTAAAGTATTCCTGTTAAATACTTATCCTTTTTGTTAAAAATTCATCTTTTTTGTTGAAAATTCATTTTTTTTCTTAAAAATTAATCTTTTTTAGAAAATGTATCTTTTTGGTTGAAAATTCATATTTTTGATAGAAAATTCCAGTAGTTGGTTAAAAATTCAACGTTTTTTTATAGAAATTTTTTTTTTGTTTTGGTACTTTAACAATTTAGCAGAAAAATCAACTTTGTGGTAGAAATTGCATCTGACTTTAAAAAGTTTTTGTGATTGAATATTGTTGCTTTTAATGCAAGTTTAACTCTTTTATTCTTTGTAAAAATTGATTTGTTTTTTTTAGAAATTTAATTTGTTTGTTGAAATTTGATATTTAAAATACAAAAAATACAATTTCATGTTTAACAAATCCAGTTAAAAATTCAAGATTTTAGTTGAAAATTCATCTTTTTTTGTAATTCAACTATTGCAGTTGAAGATTTATCATTTTCGTTAAAAATTCTTTTTTTGTTGTTAAAAATTAATCTTTTTGGTTGATAATTTAACTATTAAAGTTAAAGATTCATCATTTTATTCAAAAATTCTACTATTTTGGTTAAATATTTATCTTTTTGGTTAAAACTTAAAGAATTCCTGTTAAATACTCATCCATTTTGTTAAAAAATTCCTCTTTTTTGTTGAAAATTCATCTTTTATTCTTAAAAATTAAACTATTTGGTTAAAAATGTATGCATTTTATTAAACATTAATCTTTTTTAGAAAATTAATCTTTTTGGTTGAAAATTCATAATGTTGATAGAAAATTCCAGTAGTTGGTTAAAAATTGAACGTTTTTTTTTATAAAAAATTTGTCTTTTTGTCTTGGTACTTTAACAATTTGGCAGAAAATTCAACTTTGTGGTAGAAAATGCATCTGTATTTTAAAAGTTTTTTTGATTGAATATTGTTGCTTTTAATGCAAGTTTAACTCTTTCATTCTTTGTAAAAATTAATTTGTTTTCCTTAGAAATTTCATTTGTTTGTTGAAATGTAATATTTAAAATACAAGAAATACAATTTCATGTTTAACAAATCCAGTTAAAAATTCAAGATTTTAGTTGAAAATTCATCTTTTTTTTTGTAATTCAACTATTCTGGTTAGATTTATCATTATAGTTAAAAATTAATTTTTCGGTTTAAAATTCAACTATTCCAGTTGAAGATTCATCATTTTAGTTGAAAACTCATCTTTTTTGTTAAGAATTAATCTTTTTGGTTCATAATTCAACTATTAAATTTAAAAATTCATCATTTTATTTAAAAATTCCACTATTTTGGATAAATATTTATCTTTTAGGTTTCAAATTAAAGTATTCATGTTAAAGACTCATCCTTTTTGTTAAAAATTATCTTTTTTTTTTTTGAGAATTTATCTTTTTATTCTTAAAAATTCATCTTTTTTTGTAGAAAATTGATCTTTTTGGTAGAAAATTGTAATGTTTTGTAAACTCCTGCAAAATGTATCAATTTCATCTTCTTTTAATTTATGTTTTTCAGTTAAATTGTATTATGATAACTCCTCAGCTTGCTTGAAAATTCGTCTTTTCTAGTAGAATATTGATTATAGCGGTAGACATTTTATCTTTTTGATTAAAAATACATTTCTTTAGTTGAATATTGAATAATTTTGTTGTTGAAATTTGGATTGAAAATTCATGTTTTTTATGAAATTTAGCTTTTTGGTTGAAAATTCCAGTAGTTGGTTAAAAATTCAACGTTTTTTTTATTGAAAATGCATCTGTCTTTTACAGGTTTTTTTCATTGAATATTGTTGTTTTTAACGAAAGTTTAATTTTTCCATTCTTGGTAAAAATTGCTTTGTTTTTTTTTTAATTTAAGTTATTTGTTGAAATTTTATATTTAAAATAAAACAAATACAATTATTTACTGTTTAAAATACAAAAATCCCGTTAAACATTCAAGATTTTAGTTGAAAATTCATCTATTTTTTGCAATTCAACTATTCTGGGTAAAGATTTATCATTTTAGTTAAAAACTCGTCTTTTTTGATCAAACTTAATCTTTTTGGGTCATAATTCAACTATTAAAGTTAAAGATTCATCATTTTATTGAAAAATTCCACCTTTTGCTTAAATATTGATCTTTTTGGTCAAAAATTAAAGTATTTGTGTTAAATACTCATCCTTTTTGTTAAAAATTCATCTTTTTGTTTTAAAATACAACTATTCCACTTAAAAATTCATCATTTCACTGATTATTAT
>JAAAKG020146367.1:0-10683 GCA_010014905.2 Druon quercuslanigerum
CACTACTCCCCTCCCTACCGAGTGAGTCACGCCTACCCCGAAAGGGAAACGGCCTAATGGTGTAATAATAATAATAAGTGCATCAAGCCATCTGCAATAAGTTTTGTGAATTTTTTAGAGCATTCTTTGTCTAAAGTAGCCCTAATAAGAATTTACGTGTAAAACTAAAAAAAATGCGATTTAGAAATTATTTTTAGTGAAAAATTTTCTTACATATTTTTTCAGATGTTTCTCTTAATTGTACATTTTCTTTTGCATCGTAGATGAAAGTTCTACTTACATTTTTTGTTCAAAATTATATTTTCGGGTGAAAAGTTAATTTTTCTATAAATAATTTATCTGCTTGACATAAAAATTAATCAATTTGGTTAAAGATTAAACTGTTGGATTGAAATATAACTTTTTTTTAATTCGTCTTATTTTATTAAAAATTCAACTGCTTGGTTTAAAGTGGAATTAATTTGTTAAAAAATCATTTTTTTGGTTAAAGATTCATCTCTCAAGTTAAAAATTTACATTAAAAAAAAATGTATGTCCTTTGTGTTGAAAATGAACCTTTTGTATCTAAAAATTTAGCTTTTTTGTTTTTTGTTGGAAATTAATCCGTTGTAGTTGTTTTTGTGATAACAAAAAATACGCAAAATTTCTTGTGAAACTGTAAGTAAATAACTAAAATCAGATGAATAATTCACATTTTTAATTAGTAAAAAGGAACTATAATTGATTCAAATTGAATTTATTAGTTTTACTGGGAAGTTTACGTATTTCTATTATGAAATAAACTACCTTTCACATGAGGAGCATCAGAAACAAGCTTTTTTAAAAAAAACTCTATTCCTGGCCAAACTTCATGAAAAGTATATTTTTCAGGACGCTGTAACTTTGGGCGCATGAGAGATAGATTATTATTGTTTTTTAGATTTGCTGGCAATTACACAGTCTTCAACTTATATGTACAAGTACAAATTTCATATGACTAAAAGTGATTTTAAAAATAAAAATGGATAAAAAAAATTTTGCAACTAATCATTAGACAACATGTCCAGTTGATTTTATTATAAGGTAAATATTGATTCCATTTTATTAATTTTTGAACTGATTTGTCACTTAGTTTTATTAAATTACATTTTTTTCTTTAGAAATATAATTTTACAAATTGTGAAGGCACAGAAAAATGTGATATTTATGTGCATTATATAATAGAGAAAAACTAAAAATTTAAACTTTTCAATTGAAACTAAAACTGGCCACATCAGTTTCATTTTTGTCAGATTTTTTCGTAGTTGTGGCCCTTTTTTCGAATTTTTATTTTGAAATAGGAATATTTTCTTCCTAATTCGACACAAAAGGTACTGTTTATTTTCAAGGATGAATAACTTATAGACTATTTGGAAAATTAATATTTCGGTAGAAAAAGTCTGGGGACTGACGAATAATTTGCAGGAGGATACAATGAAGAACTTACTAACATATACTGCAAATCCTGAAATTCTTTGTTTTTCTGTCTACGAATTATTCATATGCGAAAATGTAAAAAAAACTCCAAAGTTTCGTATTCCGAAACAAAAATTAGCATATTTTAGCACTAAGAGTTTAAAAGAAGGACTGGAGCTATAAAAAGTCGCACAAAAAATGAACCTCAAGAGGTAAGTTCTAATTAAGAAAATTAGGCACAATGGTTTTGATAAGACTATACAAATTCCGAAAAATAGTTATATTCTAGTTACTGTTGAAACACACTTTTTTATTGTTTCTCAATAAAATTACTCTTTCACGAGTTAGATACAATCTTAAAGACAATCAGGCACGTAAATCAGATGAAATTATTCTGTAATTTTTTTTTTAATAAGATTTTTAACTAAAAATAAAGTAATTTAATAAACACACGATAAACAAGTTTAAAAACAATAAGTAATTGTGTAGATAAGTATCGCAATATAAAACTACGTATTAATATAAAGACACAACAAAATTTTAAATTCTTGGATAATTTTTTTTTAGATTAAATTTATACCTTTATATTTAGTGTGATGGTTTACAATAGAAACTCGACAAACATATGGTAGTTTTTCAGCTTGAAGGACATTATTATTTGTAATTTAGGATTGTTATTATTTATTCTATTTTTAAATCCAATTATATTTTTCGTTGAAAGTTAATTAGTTTTAATTGGATTGTCTGCTGTTATATTTTTGTTTCAGAATCCATCTCTCGGTGAAAAATTCTAGATTAATTCTAGGTAATAATTTTGTTGATAAAAATAAGTTTTTGTTTAATTCATTTTTTAAACTAAAATTTTAACTATTCCATTATTACTTGAAAATTTATCGTTTTTAGTTAAACATTTAATAATTTGGTTGAAATTTTGTGTATGTTTTAGCAGTAAATTCGCTTTTTATTAAGAAAGTCAATCTTGTTGCTTGAAGATTTAACTGCTTGATTAAAATTTGAACAATTTTGAACCATTCTCGTGATAATTTTTTTGTTTTCATTTAGTTAGAAGTTAATTCTTTCAACCAAAAATGCAACTTTACTATTATTTTTTAAAAATTGATCGCTTTTAATTTAAAATTCATATTCAACTCTTTTGTAGAAAAGATGTCATTGTAGCCTAGAAATTCAATTGTTGTATTGTAAACATTCCAATTTTGGTAGGAATTTCTACTATTTCTCTGGAAAATTCAACTATTTGGTTGAAACTAAACTTTTTTGTTAAAAATTTAACTGTTTTATGAATAAATAGAACCATTTGTTAGCCATTTTTCCCCAATATGTATACTTTTGTCCGAAAATTTAAATGTTCCTTCTTGGTTTAAAATGTAACTACATGGTTGATAATGAACTTTTGTGTTGCAAATTTATATTTTTTGATTAAAAATTGAACTGCGTTGTAGAAAATTTACCTTTTAGGTTTGAAAATTCTAGAATTTGGTCCCTCTTGATGAAAAAACTTTTATATTTCATAATTCAAGTCTTTTGCATAAAATTTATCTCTATAATTTGTCTTGGTGAAGGAATACGTTTTTCTATTAAAAAATTCATTATTTTTGGTTAAATTCAACGGTTTTTTATTTGGAATAAAACTATTTTTTGGTTTATATATCAATTATCATATTTTTCATTTGGAACTCCACTATTTGATTAAAAATTCTATTATTTTTTTAAATAAAATTGATCTGTTTAATTGACCATTTTGTATTTTCGGGTAGAAAATTCGTACGTTTTGTGGACAGACTATCTCTTTTGTTGGAAACTTCGTCTATTTATTTGATAATTGGTCTTTGTAAGTTTAAAATTTATCTGTTTTGTTGAAAATACGTCCCTTTTATTTGATAGATTAATTTTTTTTGTTTTAAATAAAACTGTTTCGTTGATAATTAATTTATTTTAGTTTCAACTATTTGGTTGGAAATTTATCTATGAGGTTAAAAATTTAAGTAGTTTGTTGAAAATGTAAATATCTTGTTCGAATGTAGTCTTATTTTTTCAAACTGTAATTGATTTGTTAAAAAAATTTCTTTTTGCATTGAAAATTCAGCTCTCTTCTGATAAATTCCTCTTTTTGGCTTAAAGATTCGACTGCTTGATTACGAATACAACTGTTCATGGTTGAAGTTAATCCTTTTATGTTTGTTATTTAGACTTTTTAATTAAAAATTCGTCCTTTTGTTTAAAAGTTCAATTATTTAATTAAAAAATCATCTTTCTTGATTGGAAATTCAATATTTCGGTTTAAAAAGTCAACTGTTTTCTTAAACATTCGATTTCTTAGCTTTAAAACTCAACTGTTACGTTGCAAATTAATCTCTTCTGTTAGGAAATTATCATTCGTTTTGTAGTTTAAAATTCAACTATTGTTTAAAAAAAGGAATATATCTCGATGTGAACTCTTGAGCGTTTTATATCATATTGAATGTGGTACTTCTTACTTAATTTTACTCAAAAGAATGTATTACCCTATTTTTTTCGAAAGACCCTATTTCGTCTGGTTTGAGAGCATTTTGGCAGCAAAGTCTGTTAAAATATAATGTTTGTATTTTTTGTCTTTTATTTTAGTTCTTTATAAAATGAAATCAAAAAACAATATGTACTTAAAAAGGTAGACGAATGAGGGGGAGTGGGGAGGCGGTGTTAGTATGCGTGACCTTAATCTCATGGTATCAAGCGTTATGATTTGTGACGTAAAAGGGGATGGGTAGAAAACGTATTAAAAAAAGCGTGACAATGTTTTTCAAGGACCCCTGATACTATCAGGAAGGATATAATATTTTATCTTATCGCAGGACATAAAGTTAATACAATTCATATAAAATGAATGGGAGGCTATCTATTCGTTATAGACATATTCCATCGAGAGCGCTAAGGTACTTTTGCAATGCTATTCGTAACCATCTTACGTCAGAGAACAGGTAATCCCATGCGTGAAGGTGGATTCTGCTCCCTCTGTCCAGGGCTCTGAAAATAAACGGCTATTTTCTCCCCGAGTCACGTACAGCATCCATTAAGATATCGATTCGAATCCAAGAACAATGCGAAGTCACTCCTTCGAGAATCGAAGTAACAGTTCTTCGCTCGAGTGAGTCTTAGGACAAATTTTAACCACCCTGATAACCACACAGTAAATGCCAGTTGATCAATTTGATCCCGAAATTGGCTGAAAATAACATGCAAGGATTCTATATAGATTAGGGATTTTTTACTTGATCAGTAAAAAGAGATTCTAATAATGGTTGGTCATTTTCCAATAATTGGTCATCTAATTTAAATATGCTTTCGTAAAAGAATACTCAGAAATAAAGGTGTTAATAAATAGTGCACAATGAAACGCGAAGAATTCAACAACGTATATTGACAATGTAGGTTACTGCAGTCTAATGCGTATAAATGCCAGTGTTAAGTGAATTCGGTGATTTTAATTCAGAAAGGATTAACATTTATTTTTATCATTATCAAATCACAATAAAAAAAATGTACAAAAAATAATCACCAACGTTCTGACACTCATAAAACAGGCAAAAACAGCAACGAAACCACGGTGCTTCCAAAACTATAATTTGATTGTCAAAGCCTCTATCACAACTTCAAAATACAGTGTTAAATATAGGTGGAAACTTCAAAAAATCATTTTTAAAAAAAGGGTTCCAGATGACTACCTAATGATTTCTTTAGATATTGTAACAATGTTTCCGAGTATAGCTCTTGAATTAGATGAAAAGGCAATTTTAAATAAAATTACATTTTGGCCCTAAATTGATTCCCAGGTATCATGGAGAGAGCATTATGGTTTCATTGCTGTTCCAGCCTGCTCAAAAAATTTTTTAAATTAATTTTGCTTGCCTTCATAAGGGTGCTGCATAAGTGCCGAAACGTGTTTAATTTTTTTAAATTGAGATTTGATAATAATCAAAATAAAAAGCAGAAAGAAATAAAAAGAGCAAGAAGGGGATTTGGTAGGTTGCCTTTTCCTTTTTATTTCCATTTTTTTATTTTTGCCCAAAAAAAGAATTTTTTTCTTTTCTTTTTTAGAAAAACTGTTAGCCTTTTTCAACTTGGAATAGGAACATTTTATGGTAGTAATCCAAATATGGTCGTTTGTTTCTTGGTTTTATTTTCAGGAATTCGCCACATTAAGTAAGGATTTTAATGAAAAATTGACCTTTCCTGGTTGAAAATTTATATAACTTTTTTAGAATTGTTCTCTTTTTAGTAGAAAACTGTGTCGACTTGTTAAAATTTTTTTTATAGTTATGATAGGTTTTACTAAAACTGTTTTGATTTCTACTGAATTTCGTGAACAGTGATAAACAGTTGCAGTATTCTATAACCTTAAAGTTATGTATTTATGTTAATAAATTGGTGGCAAATCTTAATAATCGCGAAAAAAGTGGTATTAAAATGATTGACCACAATATCTGTAAAGCAAATGACTAAGACCTTTTGCAAAAATTTATTCAAAATTGTTAAAATTTCTTATAGATTATCTGTATAATTTTTGTTCACTTTGTCTTGTGAATAATCATTTAACAATTTAGAGGCTAATCACTGAGCTTTCGAAATCAGTAATCTAGAATCTGATGTGGGCACGAGATAGATTCTTTTAAGAATTCTTTTTTTGTATCTTAAATTTGAAAATATTTAATTAAATTCAATGAGAAAATCAAAATAATCGTGGCTAAAAGTTAGTTGTTTTGTAGCTGAAAAGTCTATCATTATATTTTTGGTTTGAAATTCATCTCGTTTCCAAATTCAACGATTGAGTTAAAAATTCAGCTTCTTCATATAAAAATTTAAGTACCTAGTTAAAAATGTATTTATTTTGTTAATAATTAATCTTTTATGTACAAAATTAATCTTCTTGGTTGAAACTCAACTTGTTGATTCAAAACTAAACAAAGTGTTTGTTGAATTTTAAACTTGAGAATTAATTTTCTTTAATAAAAATGTAATAATGCCATTTTCGTTTGAAAATGAATATTTAAAATTGTTTAATTAACATTGTTGCAGATAAAAACTTATCCTTTTTCTTTAAAAATGCAAACGCTTGGTTAAAACTTATTCTGTTTTGTGTAAGAAGTCAACTATTTTCATCTCTTTTGGAATAAAACTAATGTCTCGGGTTAAAAATTTAATTATTTCTCATTCAAAATTAATTCTTTTTTGTTACTAAGTCATCCTATTTATTGATAATTCCACTGTTTTATTAAAAAATTCATCTTTTTGGGTTAAGATTTTAACTATGTTGCCTGCAAATTCTACTATTTGGTTGAAAGATAACTTTTTCTTGAAAAAACATACTGACTGGTTAAATATTCAACTCTTTAGCAGACGGTTTGCCTCTTTTGCTTGATGATTAAACATTATGGCTGACCTTTTTTGTTTTTTGACTAAAGGAACTTTTTTGGTTAAAAATTAAACTATTTTGATAAAAGTTTGTCTGTTTTGTTGAAAATTAATCTTACATGTTTGAAAAAATTCACATTTTTGGTTGATTATTACTATGTTATGGTTGAGCCATCAAAAGTTGAAAATCTAACTAGATGATTGAAAGTTAATTTTCTTTCAAGCTTTTGTAATAAAAAATTGTTTTATTTACTTCAAAATTAATTTTTCAACAAAAATTTATCTTCTTTGTCAATATTTTAAACTATTTGGTTAAAAATTAATCTTCTTTAGTTAAAGAATCAACTATTTGTTCACAATTCCTTGAATTTTGTTAAAAATTCAAAATTTTCTCAAACATTTTCTATTGTTTGTATGAACGTGTAAATCTTATACAAGTGGGATCTGGAACTAGTTAAATTTTAAAAACACTACTAGAATAAAAAAAATCATTTCTAAAGGACTGAAATTTAAAGAGCCGCCCGTTAGATATTTATTTAGAGATCTTGATCTGAAGAATAATTATTCTCTGAGAATAAGCACCAATCAACCAGAACTACACTTATTCTATGGTTTTTCCTATACATAAAAAAAACTTATTTTAATAAAGAGAGTTTTTTAAGAGTTTTATAGAAACGATAAAACCTCTTGTGGAGAATCGTAGCTTCCAAGAACCCTTCAGAGGCTGAGATGTGCTTCTAAAGTTTCCGATGATCTCAGGTGGGTGTTCTCTTCAACCCTCGAACGATTCAAGAAAGACAAACCCACCATTCAAGTAAACACGCAGAGAAATGAGAAGCTTTCCTTATTCAAAGATAAGGCACTTCTTGTTCGTTGTATTCTCCTCAAAAAGTGTAATCCAACGTCAGAGGCTATAATAACAGACTTTGAAAACAAATTGTTCTGATAATGTAAAGGTATACGCTCCTCTTATATTTCAATGCAACGTTTAAAATCAACAAAGAAATATTTATTCATTTCTGTACTAAGTTTCGGATTTAAAATTTAAGTTAATAATAGTAATTTTTGAATTCATTTATTCTGTTTGACTACTTTTCTATATTAAAAATACCGACTTCGGGAAAGTCATACTACGTCGTAAGCTGCGTACTTAAATAGGTCGGAAATCACGTAGAATCCGAGGTACTACTACGTCGGAAATAAGGATAGTAAACTTTTTTAATAATAAACAAACTATTTACACGAAATATTTTACTCATGTCAGTCACGACGCCGGAAAAAACCTCAGATGCAACGTCGCGTCGTTTATTACGTCGTTATTACTGTTCCAATTTTTGACGTCGCCCAAGACGTCAGATCCTACGTCGTTCCAGATGTAGCTCCTTGTGTCAATGGATTATTTTTGACTACTTAGTTTCGAGATCCTCATTTAAGAATGCTTCAATGTTTTATGTACATTTTTGAATTGGTTAATTTTTATGCTTACATTCAAAATTGAATTCATTAATTTTGAAAGTTTTTTGTTACAAAGCATATGATTTGCAAAGTTTCCAGAATAATTAAACTGTAATGCATTAAAATAATTAAAATTCTTCTTTTTATGACACTTAAGATATCCGTGTGTTTTTTTATAGAAATCCTCATTAGGAATATATTTGTCATTTTTAAAATATCCATAATTTTAATTTATTATTGTAGTTTTGCATGCGCAACTCTAGAACGGTTCAGAAGCTTAAATTCGAGAATATCTGGGTTTTGATTATTTGACCATTCAGTTTTTTTAGCTAAAACTTTAAGTTTTTGGTTGAAAATTCATTCATTTGGTTGATAATTCATCTTTTTTAACAAGATTAATCCTCTTGGTTAAAAATCAACTCGTTTTTTGAAAATTAAACTCTTGGATTAAATGTTAAACTTTAAATAAAAAATTATTCTTTGCTAGTTGAACATTCATGTATTTTGTTAAGAATTTGCCGCTTTTGGTAGAAGAGGTAGAAAAGGTTTTTTTAAGGACTTAACGTTTTCGTTATTTTTTATTTAAAATTAATTGCAGTTTTAAACGAAAACACTTAAAATGTGTGGACAATTTCAACATGAATTTAAAAAGATTGAAAACTCTCGTAAAATCAAGCTCTCAAGTTAACATTCAAGAGTTGTGAAACTCACGTAATAAAATTGCCTTTAATACAAATTATACGACACTGTTAATTTACCGATAAAAGTAAATGTCCAAAGTTAAAAAATTCAAAAAATATTACTTACGGAAAATTCCATAACGGTAGATAGTTCGTTTTATCTATTATCTCATTATTTATTTGTTATTGAAATAATATTTTCATTGCGTACATTCAAGAATTATCCAAAACTTGAAGTGGTTAGTAATTTCATTAATCTTGGCCTTAAATTTCCTAATTTTACATTAAGACATTTTTAATTGCTTGATTTTAATTTTAAGCTTACACAAATTCTAGCTTCATGAAATTCTGCGAAATTTCGGAATATTAAACTGAAACACTTGAGAGTGGCAAATTTTTCTGTTTGACGAATTTATAGTTATATAATTAACCAAATTTGAAATGAGTGCCTTTAGAATGAATTCAAGATAATGAAAAATCATGAAAATAATTTGGGAAATCAAACCCTTGAAAATAAGAATATTTCAGAACTAGGTATGGAAAATTTAATTATTTTTTATTTTAAAATATTTTAAAATATTGAAAATTTTACACTCAACTAAGAACAAAAGAATTCTGAATTGAATGGCATGATATCTTAACAATGTTTCCATTTATAGCCGAAGATTTAAAGAATGTACAAGTATAATTAAAGTATTAAAAATTAAAATATTAAAAATTATTTAAAATTGAAAGGTTAAAAATGTGCTGTAAAAATTAAAATAGATTGAAATATATAAATATATTTTCTTTAAGTTCAAATTTTTGTAATTTTTGAGTTCTAAGTTGTCATTTTGAAAAGTGGTTTATAATTTTTTCCCTTATATAAGTTTTAATTTTTTAATCAGAATTGAAATATTTCAATTTTGAAAATTATAATCAACCGTTTGATTACTTTGAATTTTTAAGCGATATAAATTTACTTAGAGTAATTTATATCTTAAAGGAGTTGAGCATGGCAAATTTCTAATATCATAATTCTTGTAAATAATAAAAAAAAAATTTGAAGTTTCCTAAAGCTTTGACTTCGAAAGATTCAATTTTGTTTTCAATTTTTAATTATTTATCATAGTTGTAGACGCTTTTAATAATAAATAATAAAAATTTAATTCCATTTAATTTTAAATTATCCTATTTTTAAAACTGTAAGCTGAAATTATTTTATTTTGAAAGTTTTGAAATTGTCCTTTTTTTGAGATTTTAATCTTAAATCATTCAATTTTGAGATTCTAAACTTCAAATAAAAGTTTTTCAATTTTAAATACTCCGAATTAAAAATTATACAATTTCAACTACTTTCTAATGAAATTATATATTTTTTGAAAGTTCAAGTTTGAAATTTTTTAATTTTGAGGTATTCTGATTTTACATTTTTCAATGTCAAACACATTAGTTTTCAAATTAGTCTATTTTAAACGCTTTCGTTAGAAGAATAATCTTGTACTTTTCAAAATTGTACATAATATAAAACTTTTTTTTTATTATTTTAATATATAGAGTCGTATCTATAATTTTTCTATAACTTTTCTATAATTATGGAAAGTTATAAACTTTAGCGTAGCTTTAGGGTGTTACATTTTAAAATTTTACTAAATATAAAACTTTTTTTTTATTATTTTAATATATAGAGTCGTATCTATAATTTTTCTATAACTTTTCTATAATTATG
>JAAAKG020146368.1:0-10683 GCA_010014905.2 Druon quercuslanigerum
GTCCGGATTCTCCATAAATAATTAACATTTCAGTATACTCTTCTGAGGTATAATTTATAGTATTTTAAAATCAAATCAACTGGCTTGAAAGATGACAAAGAGGTTCAAAAAAGGTATAGTACACATTAATGTTTCAGAAAACAAAACAGCGTCAATTTTACAATAATAACAGATAAATGACCAATTTCGAATTTATTTTATTTAATGGTTCTGAAATTAGTTACATAACAGTTACTCCACCTAAATTTAAAAAAAATTTCATTCTGAAAAAGGTCAATATAAAATTTTTAATTTTTTTTTTAATTTGCCGTATAATTAAATTTTTTTATGTAAAATAGTAACGGATTTTAGCTCCGAAGAGTGTGTTGAAATATAAGTTCTAATGAATTCAACTTTGCAAGAAAATACACAGAAAGAAATAAAATTTCTGTGCTTAACGTGAAAACTGTCCAGAAGAAATATTAAGGCATAAATTTGTATCTTGCAACTTAATCAAATTGCGTATTTTCTGAAAATCATATAAGGTATGAAAATGGACTGTCTGGTGACATTTATTTAATTGAAAGGAATATGTAAGTGTTCACCGTTAAAGTGAAACATTCTTCGTTGTGTTCCCCGATGGAGAAACTACCCAAAAAAAACTCATCAAACTTGTAGTCCTTGTGTAGACACTTGTTAAATTCATTGAATTTTCAAAAATAGATCGAATTCTAGTTTTTTTATTGACCGCACAGGCACGCATAGGCAGTTTAATGGCGCGCAATATTTGAAAATGTATACACAATAAAAAAAACCCTGTCCACATAACTAGATCGTTTAAACGACATAAAAAAATTCCCGCATCAAATAAAAAATCACGTATATTTCCCGTACCAATAAAATCCCCGTACAATTCTCGCTTTTCCCGTATGCTGGACACCCTGTGCAATCGGTGCTTCTCGGACCTCTTCTTCACGATCAGTCATCATACATCTGGCCATTTCCACCAGAATTCTATTTTTCCTCTCCGCCACACTATTTTGTTGAGGGGTGTATGTGACGGTAAGCTTTCTTTTAATACCGTGTTGAGCCAGAAATTTGTCAAAGTCCTTATTGAAAAAATCCTTTCCATTATCTGATTCTAAATTATTCAAGACTTACCACGCTGATTTTCGACAAAAACCTTGTAGTCTTTGAATACAGGCAGAAGATCGCTCTTCTTCTTCAGAAATCGAACTTTACACCATCTAGAGTAGTCTTCACTAAAAGTTGCAATGTATCTTGCTCCACCCATAGATTCCACCCGCATGGGCCCGCAGACATCCGTATGTACGATGACAAGTGGTTCGGTACTTCGCGTTGACTTCTTCGGAAAAGGTGTTTTAGCGAATTTCCCTTTCAAGCATATCTCGCAGGTAGGAAGACTGACTTTCTCCTCTACCTCTGCTACACTATTCCGCCAGCCTTCACAACTTTCTTTAGGTCTCTCTCGTTAAGATGATCCATACGCTGATGCCACGTGCCGAGCTTTGTTTTCGGAGACTTTTCTTTCACTGCTGCCGCACTTTCCACGATTTCGGGCATAAAGTATAGATCATCTATGCGATCGGCAATAAATTTAACGTACCCATGCTCGTCACGAATTTCTGCTCCAGTTTTATGAAACGTCACGGTGAATCCTCGGTCTGTGAGTTTCGCAACTGAGATCAAATCAGTTCGTAGGTCAGGAACATAAAGCGCATTTTCAAGGTTCAAAATCTTTTCTTCCTGGCCGTTGCTTACCAGTAGTCAAACTGTGCCTTTTGCTTTAATTTCCGCAGAAGCACTGCTAGCGAGATACAACGAGTGTTGCTTTGGTTCTTCCATAGACTGAAACAACGCTGCGTCGTGGCACATATGTGACATACAGACACTGTCTAAACACCATTTACGCGAAGAACCATACGATTTGACGTTAAGCGCGGATTGAACTTCACAAGTCGCGGTAGTCACAAGATAACTCACTTCTTCCACTTTCTTGACATTATCAGCGTTCTTGTCCTTACCACACTGTGAGGCTTGATGTTCGACCTTTTTACAGCGAAAACACTTGAATGAAAATGTTCCGTCACTGACTGATTTATTATCATTCGATTTCGCGGGTTTTTGAAGTTTTTTACTCGCAATCATCGCTTTTTGACCGCTATCCCGATGTTGAGCCTTTCGCGCATCAGTTTCCTCGAGATCTTGATTAATATCGCCCTCCATTTTCTCTAATTTATCGGCGGCATCAAAAAATCTGGAAATATGATTGCGCACATCCTCACCTTCTTGCATTTTGTGCAAGATGAGTTACTTTAACAACGTGACTCTCCTGGAAGGTCCCTTGGATTGATAATTCGAGTGCAGCTTTATTTAAACAGCGTTTGAAGTTGCACATCTTTTTTGCTGCTTCAGCTCCGATGGACTAATCGCCAGAATCAGATCTGAACGTGCTTTCAGATCTGCTTCTTCCCATTGTTCAGCCGCACACTCTGTCGTTGCATCGCGCGCCACTACCGCTGGTTTAGGCTTTCTACCGTTCATATAAATCCACGCGTCATTCTCAATTAGCACTGCTTCAATCTGAAGCTTCCAAGTGTCAACATTTTCCTTTCCTAAAGTTTCCAAACGAACTAAGTGCGCTGAAGCCATTTTCAGTAACTTTCAAAACACTTCACAAAATACGACTCTGCTCAAACTTGCGAGCGAATGATTTACTTGAAGGACATTTAATCGAGTATTGCCTACAAGTGGTGCAAAAAAGTAGATTAATGTTAAAAATACTTCTTTTAGAATATTTGATTTGCGTAAATTTGTGTTATGTTATGAGATGAGCATCTGAACTCTGATTTTGAATATTCGGAACATATACGAGTATAGTATATATTTTAATTTTTTCTTGAATATTTTAAAACGTTATTCCTAAAAATTAAAATTTTCAGAAAAATACAAAGTAAATATTATTTTAATTTCTCATTAAAAGGAATTCTTTAATTCTTTTTTATGTTATGGACAGACTATTTATTCATTAGCTGATTAATTTGTTCAAAATATTACATTATATAAACTTTGAATGTAATTTTCCTATAGTAAGCAATATAAACTACTTGGACATTGGATATAAGTCTTATAATAAAAGTTTTTTATATTTAAACGATCTCTATTAAAATTATATAGTTTCCGAAATGTGTATGATATTGTGAAATAAGTATCTGAACTCAATTTTCAAAATTGTGCGTAAATATAAAGTAAATTTTTGGATGAAAATAATTGTTTCTTGATTTTTATGTTGTAAACTAATTAATTAAATACTAACTGATTAATAGATTTCGGAATATTAAACTATACATGTAAGGATTGAACGGTCTGTCATGCCGTCTGTCATCTCTAAAATATACGACACATTCTTGTCGAAAACCTAAATTGTTGTGACACTGGGTAAATAAAACTGCCAGTGACGTTTTTCAAGTTGTTTATAAATTAATAAGAATTTGTTGAGAATTCGAACAAAAACTTAGAAGCCTTTTAATAATATTTACAGATTTTGAGATCAAATTTTTTTAAAACATTTGTTGGAAAAATTTAAGCAGTTAATATTTAATTTTAAAAGAATAATTTTAAGTTTTAAGGGCAACGATTTTTTATTAATAAGTTCTAAAAGTACATTAAGAAAGATTACAAAAACATTTCAAATTATTTCCTAAATTTTTAAAAAAGAGTTAAAAGGTTTTTAAAGCAAAATCTGCTATAATATATAATTTTAGAACAATTGTGGATAAAAAGTGTGGAAAACTGATTATTCATTTGGTAAAGTATCACATGCCCTTAAATTAAAATAACTTTGAAAGGTTTCAAGTGAATAAATAAATTTTATTCAAGTTCCTAGGAAAATTTGGAATATTTTGGGGCAATTTGTTACATTTTAAATAATTTTTCAAAATTTTAAGAAAAATTGCAGTCAGCTAAAAATATTTTCAAGAAATTAAGAGGTATTATATAGATTACAAATATTTTCTAACGTGAAAGTATTTGCGAACATTCATCAAATATGTTTAAATTCTGCAAAGCTTCTCGAAGTCATAAATATATTTTAAAAGGGCTCGAATTTTCCATATTATTTTGTAAAATCATGTAAAATAAATTTTATTTTTAATCTATTTTTTTTTTTAATACATCTGAAGCATTAAAAAATCTTTCATAATTTTCTTCAAATTTATAGAACATTTTCGAAGGTTTTGAGGATTTTTTTTACATTTTGAATGATTTTTAACAATTTTAAGAAAAATTTGATTCGTTTAAAAATATTTTTAGGAATTTAAGAGGCTGTGCATAGATTTAAAATATTTTAAACCTTGGAAGCATTTTCGAAAAGTTGTCGAATATTTATTATTTCTTCCAAACTTCTAAAAGTCCTAAATATCTTTTGAAAAGACTCGAATTTTCCCTAATAATTTGTAAAATCCTGTAAAATAAAATATTTATTTTTTAAAGCTTGTATATTCTTTGTTTGACAAATCTGAAATATTCAAAAATCTTTCCTAATTTTCCCATAAAAATTATAAAATTTATATTTATATTACTCTAACCTCAAAATCTCAACTAAGACATGATTTTTCGGCTTTCGTGGTATAAAATACTGTTCGATACTTGTGTAAAAGGTGATTTTTAGCACACTTGACTTTTGTCCCTCGCTTCGCTCGTGCGTACTATTATATAATTCTAAAAAACTGCTATTACTTATTTCTTTGTAAGTAATTTCAACGTTTGTGTGACTAAAAAAAATATTAAAAAAGCATTGTTGTGTCAAACTAAAATATTGTTTATTTATTTCTGTACAACACTTCACCTTAAAAAAAATATTTTTATTTACCAGACTTCTATTAAGTTTTTAAAAGTAATTTTAAAAAATGTGATGTAATGTGATGTAACTGCAATTAGAGAAGGGGGGAGGTGTTAAATAGTCAAAAATAACGTTACGTAATATGTGAATATTCCCTAATAATGGTACTCGTAAATTTTACGTTACATGGATTCAGTGAATTAATTCTTTCAGAATCTAATTTCAGGAAGAATACGCATAAAAATGCGTACAAAAGTAAGAGCGCGCATGCGCCCGTATTTATTACTCTAGTGACCATGGTATTTCCAACTCAAGTAGTAGAGAGAAAACTACGTCCAAATGCATTTTCTAAATATTTTCATAAATTACCTGGCGATAGTTTCGGATAGAAATTCATTCCAAAAGAATCCGAATCATTCCGCAACAATCCAAATCAGTCCGAAATCTGTATCCTAACCAATCTGAATCTATCTGAACCAATCTGAAAAAAGTTTTCAATTTCTTTCGATCGAAATCGGTTATAGATTAATTTGATTCAATCCGATTAAATACGAATCAAAACAAACAAAATTTTTAATCCGAATCAATTCGATCTCAGATTTACCTAAACCGATTTTCAATCTGAATGAATCCAATTCAATCCAAAATGCTTGATTCGGATTGAACTAGGATGAGTCAGATTAATTTTCAACCAATTTGGATCAAATGAAATGTAGAACTTTTTCAGATTGGTTCGGATTGATTCAGATGATTTAAATTTTGCTATAGGATGGGCCGTTGGTTTCAAGACCGCCGTCAATATTCATATCAAAATAAATAAGTATATAAATTGTTGTTATCCAACTTATACAAATGTATAAAAGAAAATTTTAGTGAGTAATAAATGATTAAATTTTATTAATAATGATCTTTTACACCAGTGACTTATTACGTGACAATATTTTCAGTGATTTTTTTTCATTTGGTTAAACCTTCCCTTAAAATGTCACGTGACACTATAGCTACACCCGTCACCCATTTTAAAATTACGAAATATAAATTGAATACTTCCGATTTTTTGTTTGTTATTGTTTAGATACGAACTGAATTAATAGAATCCAACAACAAAATCCAACTATTCTTGGTAAAGTTAATTTTTTCTTTTTGTTGAAAAGTCTTCCATTATATTTTTGATTTCGAATTAATCTCGTTCGGTCAAAAATTGAACTACTTGGTTAGAGATTAAAATACTTTGTTGAAAATTCTTTTTTTTCTGTTTAAGATACATCTCTGGTGTTGAAAATTAATTTTTTAAATTAAAATTACTCTATTCCTATTTTGGATAAAAATTTATTTATTTTTAGTTGAAACTTTAACTATATAGTTGAAAATTGATCTTTCTTAGGTGAAAATTAATTTATTCTGTTGATAATTAATTTATTTTTGTAGAAAATTCATCATCTTGGTTTATAAATAAACGTTTTAGTTGAAAATGTAACTTTTAGGATGATTAATAATTAACTCTTTTCTTGAATTTTTTTAGATTTATCATTTTTTTTGAAATTTCGTATTTTTCTGATAAATTCAGGTATTTTTAGTTTTGAACATTCTTTGTTGAAATATCAAGAAATAATAAATATTATTTTTTCAAATTCAACTGTTTGGTCGTAAACTTTTTTTATTTAAGGAAGACGTTAATAAACCTCTTAAATTATTATGCTTAGAATCATCTTACCGTAAGTTCAATGGTAAATTTTACCAACAAATTTACGGGTTACCCGTGGAATCTCCAATATCTGCTAAAAATCAAATTAACGAATTTCTAAATAAACTTAATACTGTTGAGACTAAACTTAAATTTACCATGGAATTGGCTAAAGATGATAAAATAAACTTTCTAGATTTAGCATTAAAAATTGAAAACAATAAAATTGTAACGAACTGGTATCGCAAACCAGTTTACTCAGGTAGATTCCAGAACTTCGACTCTTATCACCCAATGTATCATAAAATAAGTATCATTTATGGCTTAGTTGATAGAGCGAAAAAACTGGCTGATGTTACATTTCCACAATGAAAACTTAGATCTTGTGCAGCAAACACTAGAAAAAAGGGCTATCCGTCTGATTTGTTAAAAAACAATCACTGAAAGATAGAAACACACAATTCATTCGCAAAAAACTATATCTGCGCAATCTACGCAACCTAAATATAGTATTTTAAAAAAAATGATTGTATTACCGTACATTCAAAACTTAGATGAATGTTTTCTCAGAATTTTCAAAAAAAGTAATTTTCAATTAGGTTTTTCCATCAACAATAATTTATAAAAAATCTTGTTTAGAAGTACTAAAGATAAAATTAAAAAAGATAAAAAATGGAACTGTGTTTATAAACATATATGTAAAAATGGTAAAAAGACATACATTGGTTAACCATGCACACAAGGAATAAGGAACACGAAAGATCTAAAGAAAATATCGAAACAAACACAGCCATAGCTAAAAATGCTTATGACTTTGCACATAACTTTCACTTTGACTTAAATAAAGTTAAAATCTTATAATAGGAGCCTAATCTTATTAAACTTTTACTGTTAGAATTTATACATATACCAAGAGATAACAACTCTATTAATTTTAGATCAGATATTCAAGTTTTAAGTACCATAATACAGTAATTTAATATCACAGATATACATTCAACAAATTTGAATTTCCGGGGCTTAGGACATATATACGAATATTTTACGCGAAACTAACCCCATTTTAATATCACAAAAATTCGTAATAACATTACAATGCAGTATGCCTAACGGGCGTTTAACAATTTTATTTTAAGATGTAGCTTGTATAATATCTCTAGGATTTATCTCCTGTAAGTATAAAAATGCTAAAATATATACATCCTTCATAAACCATTATCACATAACTCTGCCTATACTTCTAGAAGAGACAAATTTTTTTTTAAATCCTAAACTTTGGGGTTATACTGTTCCAGTTTTTAAATATTAACCACTATAAAATGTAGAACGAAAATGGAAAAAGTGTTCTTTCTACTTTCCTTTAATTAAATATAAGGTAAGCTTAATTGTACTACTTTTATATTTTTAGTCAACAACAACGAAAATTTACACAGTATATTGTATCCTACAGAACTCGCCTCAAAAAATACTCGGGTCCTTGTCGAAAAATGTCGGCAAATTTTTAAATAAAGACCATCAAAAACTGGAAAAGGCCTTCAATACATTAATCACAAGCTTATTTTCGCTTCAGAATACCTCGGTAGAATACCTTCGGTCTCGGCATGCACACACTCACACTTGGAATAGCATCAAATCGTCTTTTCCTTCGGTGCTAACGCCCGCAATATGCTTTATACCTGCGTCGACTGTTTGTAAGTTCGTACAGAGCCCCGAGCTTACGGTCTTAAAAGTTTCTGGTGTAGTTGTAAAGTTTATTCGTAAATTAAACGTATAGAAATGCTGTTTCAAATTTAAAAAAAATACAATGTAAAAATTATTAGAATGACTCAATGAAAATGATTGTCTAATGATTTTTATGTTTTGAACTAATTAACTGTTAATTTATTCTATTAAGCGTTTGGGCCTGCACCCGAATATTTAACAAAAACTTCTTATATTGCATAACAAAATGTATTTCGTTTTTTTAGTTTCGCTTGCCGAATCTCAGTCGGGTATCAATATTTTTGTTTGAAATTTGTATGCAAAATTCTTCGACGCATTCTGCGTGTATCGCACTTTTCAATAACTTAAAATATTGTTTCAGGGCCGGGATAAAATATAAAACATCCATCAAATCTCGTTTACAAAAAGACGACAGTGGGGAAGATTTTAAATATGGTTTATTTGAGAAAACAAAAAGCAAAAAAGTTGTTACCTTAGTACTGGGCATCTGTACTGGATCAGTAATGACTGGTAGCGCTCCGCAGTACTGGTGGGCGGTACTGACGCGGTACAGCACGCCAGTACTAAATCTGTACTGGCAAACCGCTGTACCTTATCCACTCATCATCATACGGCTACATGTCCGAATATTATTTATAATAACAAAAGTGTTAATGGTCCTGCTTAGAAAAATTACATATATTACATTTTTAAATATTATATTACAAATTAAATTTTTAACTATACAAGAATTCGAACCTACAGCTATACCTGAATTTATCGCCTAGCCAGAACTTAAAAAAGTTAATAGAACATTTTTTAACTCTTTTGTCTCATTAATTTTTTAATTATTTAACGACATCATATAAGGTAGATGTCCCAGTAATCGCGAGTTTTTAAATAATAAAATATTTTTAAGTAAGTTTGGACAGTACTTCATGTGGAAACTAAATTAGTTTTTTATACAAATAGTGCACATAGGTAAAAAAAATTTATATCGACGTTGGCGATGCATCACGAAACGTGGAAAATAGCTTAATATTTAGTTTAGCAAAGGTGTTTCTTTGCTCAAGCTTTTAAGGTCAGAAAATTACTTGATCGCGACGAAAATTATTTTTTGTAATAAAAAATCATTTTTGTTTCATATAATTAAGTAAAATCTTTATTTACTACCTTCTCCTTCGAGAAACATTGATCACGATTATAGGGACGTTTCAAAAGCACAGTTGCTCGAGTAATCGTGACCGGTCACGGAGACTAAGACTCTGTCAACATTTTAGTTCCATATTTCATTAGAAATATTAATTTAGTTGATTACAAAAAGGCGTGAAGTGAAATCGGAGAACAGTCTTGTTACTGTGAGATGTAATCATAATATAAATTAGTGCTTAAAACTGAAAAAGGTGATTTAAAATATTGGCATGACTTTATAGTGATTTTATTATCAATTTTTTAGTTTAATTTAATTTTAGCCAAATTAATATTTACTGAGCAGTTTTTCATTAGCTAACATGAATCTATACTGCATAATATAAGGAAAAATGTGTAATAATTATATAATTATTGATAGTTTTCATATTGTGACAGCGTAAACAAAACATTACATCCAAATACACATGATTTTTTTGGTCACTGCAATTTATCAAATTTCCTCGTTGTAAGCATAGAAATTTAGTTACAAAATACGGTAAACCCGATATTACAGTTTAGTATAATCTTTTACGATTTAGGGAAATCGGATATGTATATTAAAAATTGGAATAATTCTTTCAAATTTTGAAAGAGAGGATTCTGAAATTTTCTAAAGCTTATCAATATGCAACATTGTATTAAATGATGAGAAAATTGAACAAGTTGATAAATTCGTATACCTTGGTAGCTTATTTACTAGGGACGGGAAGATAGATGAGAAGTTAGCTAGACGCATGAACGAAGTTAAGAAGGATATTGGTAGAGCAGGCCCCCTTATCAGAAGTAAAAATATATCAAATAAGGCTAAAACGGCAATGCATAATTCTATAGTTGTACCAACTGTACTATACGGGAGCGAGACATGTACCTATCAAGAAAAAGATAAGAGCAAAAATTAACGCGATTGACATGAGATTCTTGCGCATAATATGCGGGAAAACTCTGATGGATAAAGTGAGTAACAAGTTAATCCTTCAAGAATGTGGTTCGAAAGAGACGCTAGTTGACACATGGGAAAGAAATCGGTTAAGATGGTTCGGGCATCTTGAGAGAATGAAGGATGAACGACTAACGAAACAAGTGTATCAAGGTAAAGTAAATGGTAGCGTGCCCAGATGCAGACCGCGGAAAGAAGGGTTAGATTGTCTGAATGAGACCATAGTTAGAAAGGGCATAAGAAGCCATAGAAGCACGAGAGCCTGCATGAAAAAGTGCATGGACGTTAAAGAAGCTAGAGAAGTATGCCAGGACAGAAAAGTATGGCGGA
>JAAAKG020146369.1:0-10682 GCA_010014905.2 Druon quercuslanigerum
GTTTAGTGGGTAAACTGATTTATACGTTAGTAAAAAATTTTTTTTACCTTGCATCAAATTCTGTTCTAGTGATTTTTCAGAGTATATATCTCGTATCTTATTCGCAATCTTTTAGGTTGTACATGCAAAGCTATTCCTTATGAGATAGCCATGTTTATATTTCATAAATTAGTCAAAAGAATGATATACTTATAAGCTGTATCTTTTTACGTAATTCTTTACTGACTTATGTATTATTTTTGAATACATGTTTGAAATTTAAAATTATCCACCATTTTTGCTTAACTGCGAAAATACTAGAAGCTACCCTGAAATATATATTTAAAATATTGAGGTATCGGTTCCAGCAACATTTTTTTGTGACCGATCAAAGGATTTCCTTCTCACTCACACGAGATTTTGAAAAAGGGTATGGGTGTCTTCTGTGACCAGTCATAGAGGTTCCTGTACGCCCACGTGAGTCATTGGAGAGCAAAAATAACGTTCGGAATACAATGCATATTGCGATGAAGAAATTTTTGTTTTCGGAAAACCTAGAAACTTTTTTAAATTTATGAATATAGTATAGTTTTATATTTATCAATAGAAAAACCTACCAATGTCAAGAATTATACCACAGTATAAGCGAACCACATATTTTGCAATCAGAGAAAAAAATGATATATAAGTTAAAAAATAAGTTTGGGAACAGTGTATAAAAATTGATTATACATACGATATTTTAATCACTATCGCATTATTTATAAGCGTCAACCTTGCTCTGCTGCGAAACTCATATTTACATTTCATAGTGAAGCACAACAGAGAAATTTATTTTTCTCAAGATAATGAAGTTTTATTTATATTTTCAACGATAAAAATTGGGATTTTGTTATTAGTTTTTCAATTAAAGTTTAAAGTTAGGTAAATTTCGGTTTACTACGTGAAAGAAACCTTAGCATTCGTGAAAACAGTTTTAAATTAATGAACCGTCAAACAATCAGCATCCATTATAATATTAAAATTATAAGCGCTTGTTTTAAATGTTAATTCAAAAATAACTCAGCTCTAAATTTAAAAATAGTAAAAAGTAGCTGACTTAAAAAATAGAGCATTTAAAAAAATGTAATTCTCAATCAAAAAGATAAAATTTTAAACTGTTTTATTTTCAGCCGATGAGGGTAACGTTTTTGTTTAAAATTTGACTTTCGTCCCAAAACAGTTTTCTTAAAAACTCTGGTTATTGCTTTAAAGGTTTAACTGTTTTTTTTAATTCTTCTTCAAATACAGTACTTACAACAAGCTTATTTGAAAAAATGTATTTCTCTATTATTCTCCAGTTTTCGTAACAAATGACTGAAAAATTTTAGTTTTTAAATTATTTAATATAGTGTAGTGTTTTATTTACCAATAGAAGAATTTGCCGTAAAGATGAAGAACACAGCAGAAACGATCCTGATTTTTTGCAGTTTGATGGAAAACTGATTTTTACGTTACTGAAAAATTTGGTTTACGTGGCATCGAATTATATTTCAGTATTTTATAAGAGTATATCTGTTGTATCTTAATTGCAATCTCTTGTGTTGTAGATACAAAGCTGGTCCTTATAAGATAGCCATGTTTATATTTCATAAATTAGTCAAAAAATGACTTACCCATAAAATGTATTTATTTACGTAATTCTCTACTGCCTCATTTATTATTTCAAAATTTTTGTTAAAAATTTTAAATTCTTAACTATTTTTGCTAAACTTGGAAAATATTAGAAGCTAACCTAAATTTTATATTTAAAATATTGAGCGTTGGACATTTTTAATGTTTAGTTTTAGAGTAGGATAATTTTTGAGAAATGAGTTGAAAATAATTATTTGTTTTCCGAAGCTTATATTTCGATATTTCACTAGGCCGTTAATTAAAAATGAAAATAAGATCAATTCATATTTTTTGAAGATTCATTCCTAATTACTTGTAAAAACCTTTCAGTGCGCAGAATGAGATATCGTAAATTAAAATCAAATATAAGTCACTTTTTCTCTTGATTAAGAACGACTACATATATTTAAATAACTACAATCACATAAAACATTATTATCTTAACAATTTGTTAAATATTTACGCCTGCGTTTTTCTTTCAAAAGTTGTTTTTAATATTATGCAGGCACTTGTGGATTCATTCATTTATTACGTTTCTTTAAGATATTACTGACTGATTTACTTTTTAGTGCGACAAGTTTTCGTGGGCAGGCGTCTGATACAGGAAGAATGATGCTTTATGATGCGGAGAAACATCAACGCCCAGGTTTCTCCCAAGCCCAAAGATCTGGCTGAAATGTATGAAAAGCTTCGTGGACAATTTTTCGAGGAATCCAATCACTGAACTATCAATTATTGTGTGTATAATACAGCGAGACCTTTAACCGATTCGAACCGTGAAACAAAACCCACGGTTGATCATAAGACCAAAAGATGAATGCATCAACTCGCCATTCAAAAAGGCTCGGCAAGACAGTACGCGTCCCGCATTCAGAGTATGAATGACTATATAACATCTGGCAGGAATTTTATCACCAGGGTTCGAAAGTTCGCGCGCGAACTCCGGATCTGTTATCACACACTTAACGAGTCAGAGCTGCTGACCATCAGGTTGCATATTTTTTAAAGAATACAGATACTATCTAAAGCTAAGAGAAGTCTAGAGCGGAGAGGAAGGTGCGTCAGAAAAAACCAACAGTTTCTCTTTGACCCATCTCGACTCTTACAAGAGCCTTCAGTTGCTGTCTACCACCTGCCCAAACCAGAGGAGTTCGACGACTTTTGAAGGGAAGTCTTCAAAGTGCAATATAGACTTGACGAAGACTCAGCGAACATAAATAGCTTCCAGGAGCTGTTTAATGCCCCCGTAACAACACCTGAGGGAGATACCCAACCATCACTACCGAGTACGTGAAAAAAGTATTGAGAGGTATGAAGAACTATTTCGCTCCAGAACCAGATGGTCTCAAGACCATCTAAAGGAAGAAGTATTTTCACCTTACATTTGGAGTTTGAAGAGCCAATTCCGCAGTGATTTGTGGAAGGTCGTAAAGTAATCCTGCTGAAAATGAGCAACTTAGCTGACCCGAAGAATTACAGGTCTATCACTTCTCTAAACACACAGTATACGATATTTACAGCCATTCTAAATATAGGATTGATCGGGCAACTGGACCAATGTGGCAAGAAATGTATGCAGAACGCGGCTCAAAGAAAGGCGTAGCAGAATGTCGGGAGAACCTGCTTATCGATAGATGTGGCTGCAAAGCTGCAGCATACAAACAGCATGACCTATCGATGGCCTAGATTGATTACCATATTTACTATATCATCTGGAAAAAGTCGTGTAACAACTTACAAGATCACTTTCCAAAGAGGTGTCTCTCATAGCGTTCCTGTGAGCCCACTCCTCTTTTCCCTCACATTATTGCCTCTATCTCTAGCACTTCGCTTATGCTAAGAATAAAGAGCAACTACTGATGCAAGCAACTAATGCGCTAATGTTTATTTAAAGCGCAGAAAACTTAAGGGCATCTTTGTAGACCCTAAGATCGTCG
This sequence comes from Druon quercuslanigerum, assembly GCA_010014905.2. Lineage (NCBI taxonomy): Eukaryota > Metazoa > Arthropoda > Insecta > Hymenoptera > Cynipidae > Druon > Druon quercuslanigerum. The sequence continues at coordinate 3,570 of JAAAKG020146369.1, forward strand.
ATAGACACGCTATACGACACCTTTGAGCTAGAGAGACTTATACGTACCTAGGCGTGCCACATAGCCGCATTAAGGATGCGACATCTATAAAGGATACTGCCTGAAGCAGATATAAATAGCTCTTCCGGCAGATTTGGTCTTTCGAACTGTCAGGAACTGAGCTTGCCGTCCCGGTAGTACTATATTTATTTGGAGTGATTCTATGAACGAAAAACGCGCTCAGATCTCTAGATATCTGTATACGAAAGGTTATGCTCACATACAAAAGCATGCATCTGAATTCTTCTGTTACGTCATTCTACATCATAGAATTTAATGCATTCGGGGATTTTAATAAAATCACGAAATTCATGGACTATTCCGCAACACTATTTCCGCAAATTCCCTAAATTCCAACAATTATGTAAATTCCTTAAATTATTTTTTTATTATCAAATTTTCGTAAATTACATTATACCGTGAAATCCAGAAAGCCCGCGAATATCTTGAAATACATAAATTCGTCAAATTCGTTAAATACCACAAATCCTAGAGTCAATTCCTTGAATTCGATGAAATCCTAAAAGCTCATGAATTACTCAAATCCTATCAATTTCAAGCATTCAATATATTCCATTAATACCATAAATTCCTTGAATTCCGCAGACTTTATAAATGTCGTGCATTCCTTTAATTCCATGAATCTTGCGTTTGTATTGTGGAAGTAATGGAGGAGTATTGTAGAATGCAAAGCATTTTTAACAGTGTACTCTTCACCCAGAAAAGGGAAAATATGACGCCCAGTAACTCAGTAATTCAGTGGCGTAAAAAACATATTTATACGCTGATTCCATACACAGTTTAGACAACCTTTTTGTTTTTGTGGGGCTGCATAATAAAAAGTATATATCTGGCAACGTAAACGGTACTACGCCTATAATAATTGCGATGGACGAATGTTTTCTGTTTAAAAATTGTACAGACTTTTTTTATCTATTTCCAGAAAAGGTTGGCTAGGGCACTTAAGAAACTTTGAAGCGTTGAAAATCATAATACACTAAGGTTTTATTATTATTTGTAATTACAGGTCAGTCGTACTATTTTTAAGAATACTTTGCTGCAAAAGCATTTATTGTTATTTTTAAATGTTCCTAACTGATTTAGTGACGTGTATGACTCTCGCGTACATGCTGGACTGTAAAATATTTTAAGATTGGGCAACGTTGGCCTACTGGAGTTTCCTTAATTTCATCTGGGGTCATTGAAGTAATCGCTTTACTCAGCATGTTTATTTTAACCCTATGTTTGTCGCCCAAGGGATGATTATTTTTATATATTCCAGCAAGATAGTTAGTACTCTCCAATATTGCAAAGATCTCACTAGAAAATGTTGATAATACAACGTGTTCTCGTCTTGGCAGCGGGACATATTGATTCAATCCTTCGAGCAATGAAAGTTCGCTATCTAGAGGAAAACTGTATTTTTGAAGTTCGAATCCTCGGTTCGGATTTGAAATGGGAGTAAGCACGATAAACTGAAGTTGGTCAAGTCCATATCCGTTTCCGTCAGCAGAAGGAAGCCTGGTAGGAGGTGCGATGAATCTGGCGACAGGAGACCTGGATCTTGCACGAACAGAAGATTCAGCAGGAGAAGACATCGGCAAAGAATGTGATCTGCCAGGAGAAACATTACATTAGCAAAATTACTTCTAAATTTGCATTAGGTTTTTAATGTTTCTATAATTTAAAAAATTGCTTCGTATTTAGTTTTGAACTTTTATCACTTATGATCATAATTGGCGTTTCTAAAAAAAACTTCACAACAAGAGTTTATAGTTTCTTGAAAATTTTTGAATACTTTTATTCTCTACAAACCCAAGCAAAACCAATAGGAAAAATCATTTCATCAAATTAGCTGACACTTTGAGAAAATGATGTTCTCGGCATGCAGAACTTCAAGATTATCAGGTATCAAGTCGCACCAACCACGGTGAATTTTTGCATGTCTATAAAAATCGACGAAAATGTTACTACGGAATTTTTCGTAGTCGCTGTTCACGAATTTGGGATCATTTAATGTGTGCCAGGCCACTGAAGGCACAGAGGTTCCTTAAAGAACCCCAGGGGGCGCCAGAGAGAGAAATTTGTTGTTCCTATAGAGAATTTTCTTTGGCATGCCGAGAACATCATTTTCTCATAGTATCAGCCAATTTGATGGAATGGTTTTTCCTATTGGTTTTGTCAAGTGTCCTTTCTCGTTATATATTAAAATCTCCCTAAATTTTTTACTAATGGGATTTCATTTGTGTTACACATCGTCGGAGAACTTTTTTGTGGCAATTGTTGCTTTTTGATTTGCTAAATAGAAGAAGTGTGTGTGTTTACGGAAAGGGCAGCGAGTGCGGAGACAAGAGAGGCGAAACGACAGAAAACGCACACACGAGCCATAAACGGGCTGCAGTAGGAGTTTAGACAATTGCTAAAATAAAGAAAAGCGCGACCGCCAATCTAGGTGACGATAAAAAAAAGACAGGAAGAAGGCGATGATTTATGTAGGGACAAGGATAACAAGAAAGTTAGGATTAAACGAAAGACATCATAAGTAGATAGGAAGGGTGGAGGTACATTGAAAAAATGAAAATTTTTCATAAAAGGGTTCAAGGAGAAAAAAGGAACAAGACTGGATGATATAAATTGGGATATGAGTACGCAGAACACGATGTGTGAGCATAGCAAAGAAACTGGTAGATATTGACGGGCAGAGAAATAGCGTAACAAAATAGTTGCATAAACGGGTAGGCAAATTAGAAGTCAGGAATAAGCATATGGTGGTGGAAACAGAGAATAAGCAGGTAATATAACGGAGCGAAAAGAATGGACAAATTAAATTTAAGATTGAAGGAGAGACTAAGTGAGATTAAAAGAATATTGGAAGGTGAATAAGGGCAAAGGGAAAAAAAGTGATGAGGAAAGATGAGGAAAGGGAAGTGCAAAACGTGAAAATAGCTGTATTTCTGAAATGTTTGAGGCTCAAATAACAAGAATGAAGTATTTTATCTTTTTACTTCAAAAACTCTTAAAGGATTTTTTTTTGTGTGTAGAAAAATGATTTCACAAAGAGACAGATCTGTGTTTGAGCGCGTCCTTTAATTACGTCCGAAAATAACTTTCTCGTTTGTATTAGCCCCAAAGTGTATTTATTTGATTAGCGACGCTGCAAAAAATAATTCTTTAATCCTTTTTAAAAATTTAATTAACTGGCTTTAAAAAAAAACGTTGTGATAACTCGGATTAGCTTCCATCAAATACTTAAAGAGGATTGCGATTTCTGGTATTAGCCACTAAACAATATCAAAAGTTAAATATCAAAATCAATAAGATTAAGGTGAATGTAAAAGCTTTCATGATAAACTTAAAAAACTTAGAAATTCCTAAACAATTTATTAAAATCAGTAACTTTACAGAAAATTACAGCGAAGTCAGAGTGAATTAAAAGGAATGAAAAAAATGTAATAAAATTAAAACATTTCTGCGGTTCTGTTTTTATTTAGCGAAAGAAGCGACTAAAGTTATATTTTTGTTTAGAAAAGCTACTGTAGAGATTTAAAAACTAACTTACCCATCAGTGTAGTTGGTATGCATTATTTTAAAATCATGAATGATGAGGCGATTAGAGCCTACTGGACATCCCTGGATTTCATCTGGTGTTAATGGTGTAATTGTGCCACTTTCGATGTTTACTTTTGCCCGTCCTTTACGTTTCGTAAGAGGATTAGTTTTGTATATTCCAGCGAGTGTATTTTTGCTTGTAAGTATTGCAAAGACGTCACCATCGTGTGTTGATACCACAATTTGTTCTTCCGGTGGAACTGGAGGAAAGGCATTACGTTTTTCGATTACTTTAAGCCTTTTATCCATAGGAAAAGTGAATCTTCGAAGTTCGAATTCCCAGTGAGGATTTTTAATTGAAATGAGTCGAATAAATTTTAGTTGTTCAAGTCCATATCCATGCCCGTTGAAAGTGGGAATCCTGGTACATGGTTCTATAGAGCTTTTAGAACGAGACCGGGACCTTGCACGTTCAGGCGTTTGTGTGCGAGAAGAAGAAGATGAGCGGCCACGAGAAACACCAGAAGCAGAGTCGCCGTCAGCCGAGAAATCAGACTGTGAACTTAATTCTAGAAGAAAACACGGACGATTAGATTTTGTTTTGAGAATGCTTTCGCTTTTTTATAAGACACTCAAAACCCAAAGATATGGAAAGTTTGGGAATCGCGAACTTCAACGATATGATCGTAAAAAGGGCTCGAACTCCTGTCAGATTTTGTCTATTCTAAAATCTTATATTTTTTCTACCAGAGGTTTTTTGTTAAAACTCTTCCAAATCCCATTTAATAAAAATATTTTTGTTTGGGTAGGATTTCATGGATTTGCATAAAGAAGTTGTGCATAGAAAAGTATACGATTTCGAAATAGATAAAACTCTATTGTTATTTTTTAGATTCCGGAAAATAAAATGAGCCACAAGTCACGTGATAATAAGATCTCACAGAGTTCTAAAGAAAATAAATAAATTAATCAATTTCTATTTTCAAAGAATAATTAGAATAAAAAATTAACAGGTCCTGTGGCAATAACATTTAAAGAACTTTAATAGGAAACTGCTAATAGAAAAGTATTAGATTTTTATATGAATAGCATCCGATAGAAATTCCTTGCATTTCAAAATATAGGATTAATAAATTTTATTGCGAACATGATTGTAAAGTGTTTCAAAGAGTAACTGTCACGCCAACACGGACGATTTTTTATGCCCTTTTCACCCGCGACTTTAAAAATGAATCTGACGGTAACAAAAATTCATATGGGTCATATTCGATGTAACATTGTCTAAACTTTTGATAGGTGCAGTAAGAATTAAAAAAAATACATATTAACAAAGTTATATTTGTTTATTAATTAAAAAACACGAAATTTCGAATGATAAAAATTCTTCATTGAACATTTTCACCTCGAAACCGTCGTTGGATTTTTATGGATTATGATTTTTTTGCGTCTTTGAAATATATCCTTTAAAATCCACAAATATGTTTTCTACAATTATAGATGGCAGCATGCTATATCGCGGCTCGAAGCCGACAATTTTTTACTTACTTTAAAATTTTTTAATAAAACAATTTTTTGATTATGAATCCCTTGTCAGTTTTGCATAAAAAGTTTTTTACAAGCAAAACTGGAACCTTCAAAAGAAAAATGACTTAGAATAAGTACGTATGTTCGCCATATTGAATTTGTCAAACCGGGTAATGAATTTGTCTTTAGTGAAAATAACCCTGTATATTGATTTAAGTAAACATGGATCATCGAAAAATTGTTTTATTAAAAAATATGAAAGTAATCAAAGAATTTTCGGTTTCAAGCCGCGATATTGGATGCTGCCATTTTGAATTAGAAGGACATTGGGTTTAAACGTTGGGTGCTATGGATACAAAAATATCAGAAATTATAAATTTTTTTTTGAATTTTCGTGTTTTTGTTAAATAAACACATATAACTTTATTAATGTGAAGTTTTTCTAAACTCTGACAGCATCAGTCGAAAGTTCAGACAATTTTACATCGAATATGACTTTTGGAATTTTTTTTTACCGTCGGGTTTACATTTGGAGTCGCGGTTGATAAAGCATAAAAAAATGTTGACGGCGCCCAGTGTAAAAAAAGTTTTTTTTACATTCTTGTCAGAGAAGGTATTATTTTTGTGTAAAATTCGACCCCCTCCAGCTTCTGTTAAATGTCCACATTTTGAGACCCGCTGAATCCGAGAAACAGGCTATTAAGAATTTGTCTCTCTGTATGTCTGTATGTTTGTATATCTGTATTGTTATGTTATTGTTATGTCTGTATATATGTATGTCTCTCTGTCTGTCTGTGAGCACAATACTTGCTAAAAAATTACTCTAATGTATGAGCTTCTTGTAAACTCTTTGAGTGTCCTAGAATAAAGGTCAAGTTCGTTATCCAGCCACTTTGGATTAAAATTCCAAAATTGAGTGCATTTTTAATATTTTTTAAAGTTTGTGTTTCTAAATTAGAAAATTCTTTGCACGAGTATTTCGTCTCTTGTGTGAGTTCTCAAAAATTCAAATGTTAAGTTTTCAATGCTATTTTTTACGATTAAAACAAAAAACAGAACTATCAGAAAATTACGTATGGCAAATTAATTAATTTTTATATTCTCATCAGAGAAGGGATTAGATTCGTGTAAAATTTAACCTTCACCCCAGTTTTTGTTAAATCTCGACGATTTGCAACCTTTGAATATGAAAAACAGGTTTTTACGAATGTCTCTGCCTCTATGACTCTATTTATGAATGTATGTCTGTATGCATGTCTACCTGTCTGTCTGTATGCATGTCTGTCTCTTTTTTTTGATACCACGTTTTTTCAAAATTGAGAAATTTTCTGTACGAATATCCATAGCATTCAAAAAGTTGAACGATTCATCGAAATGACTTTTTCATAAAACCAACAATTACCAGTGATACAGAATTTATAAAATTCCAAAAAACACATGCAAATCAACATCTTAAACTAAATAACGCACGATATGAAAAAAGTCATACAAAGGAATGCAAAATTGGTGTGTTGTTACTAGACTCTCGACTCTAGATGCTTCGAAATACTATTTTTGTAAATTATGAGGAGATAATGCATTAGGGCACCACAACTGCAATGTAGAACACGATGCGATAGAAAACTCACTTGAGAAGTCTGGGTCTTTGAGGTTAGAAATATAATTTAGATATTAAAAACAGTCAAGCTGCTGTGTAGTCCGCATGCGTAACTTTTTAAACCGTTAAAATAAAATTGCATATAAGTAAATTCAGTTTTTAAAACAAGTTTTTTTTAAGAATGTGCATTTTACATTTTTGGAAATAATATGCACTATGTGCATATTGTGGAAAATGTACAAGGATCAAGAGCTTTGCGCGAGGTAAATACATTATCGAGCGAGATAATGAAATATTGAGGTATTTATATTTATCAAGACCCGGGCAAAATAATTTTTATAGCATAGTGTGACCTAAATCCGCATTTAAGTCACAGTTTTTCGTGGCATAAATAGGCTATTTTG
>JAAAKG020146370.1:0-10682 GCA_010014905.2 Druon quercuslanigerum
CGATTACTCCGTGTCATTTTAATAGGAATTTTAACGTAGAATCCGAATTTCAACTAATTAAAAATTGATTTTGCTGTCTTTTTGAGTTTTGATATGAAAGTTATGGAAGGGCTACTATGTGGCTACTATATGGCTACGATATAGAGTAGCCGTTCCGTTCATTCGGTTCGCCAGGGTCTTATATTATTTCTTTTAATTTTTACATGAAAATATAGTTTTTTCCGAAAAAAGCGCCATTTACCGAGTCTTTTTACTCTTTAAAGTATTTATACTAAAATCCAAACAAAATGGCTTCACTGCTTAGTCTGAATATTATCTTTCCGATTAAGACTAGATTTCCAGGGCCCTTAAGGTAATTTGCACCAAGAGAAAAAATATTTGAATATGCCCTAAGAAAATATTATATCAAAACTATATTCTAATTCTTAAAATTTAATTCAAAATTAAAAGTATACAAAAATTATTTGTATCCAATCACTGGCGGACCAAATGAAAGAAAAGGATACGCTACAGCATGCCCTGATAGTATCCACGTAGTATCCCTTCTGCATCAGGAAAAAACCCTCAAAAAACAGCAAGATGGGCATTTAACTTGTTGGAATTTGGCGTCTAACTTAAATTTGCCATTGGAATGTCACAGACTAAATGCAATAGTTTTTTTTCAGCGTTAAAAATGTAAAGAAATGTCATAACTTCTGCTGAAGGCGACTTCAAGCACATCCATTGTCGCTTAAATAGTATGCTGCTGCTGACAGAATATGCGCTTAAAGAGGCCTTCAGCCTATGTAAATGACAGGTATTGTTTATTTTTTTATTTTTTAAATAATTAAATTTTTTTTATTTTTAAATGGGATTTTAGCTATCCTTGTTTTATTTATGTTTAACATCATTTTTGAACCAAATTTAACGATCAGGAAACGCTATAGATTTCAGGTTTTCATTTGTAAATCTTTTTTGGTTGAATAAATTTTGTATTACTTATTAGCAAAATTTAAAAAGTTGTATAGTAAAAAGTCATTAGGGTGGCTCTAATTTTCAAAGTTTGAATTTTTTCACGCTACCCCCCATTTTGGTTGCATTTTATGTAGAAATAATTCGTGTAAAATTTGAGCTTCATTGAAGGGCTTGATCGAAGAATGGGACGTGCGCGTTTCCGCTTGAAAGTGCCCCTGAACCTTATGCAATCTCCCGACAACCCTCGCTTATCCCGTTCGCATGTGTTTACATAAAAAAAAAGATACAAATCGTTGTTTCTCAGAGAACTTCCACAGTGAGAAAGTTGTTCCGTAGGGATTAACGAATAAATCTACGCAAGCAGCGTATTATTTCGTTTTGTATATCACAGGATATTACGAGTTTAGTAAAACGAAAAGATGCGCACTGATCGCGATGATGAGGAAGCGAGGTTCCTGGGCGGTGATATGGAAAATTAAACTTGCCATTACTCTGAGGATTGTTCATAAATTTTTTTTTTAATTTTGTAGGATATTCGTGGTGGGTTCTAGTTGTACGAGGTTACTAAGAAGCACTCAGAATATCATTTAATAAACTAAAAATATATAAAGTCAAAATATTTTTTTAATCCGTGTTCATTTTCTTTTATTCGATTAAAGTTTCGTACTAAAATCCCGGAAAACCATATTTTACCATGTATTATTATATATTATAATATTAATTATATTATATTAATTATAATTATAATATATTATATAGTCGAGGATGAGAAAAAAATTATAATATTGCAATTTAAAAGAAAAAAATTATGTACGTCCATCTCAGCGTAAAATTGGCGGCGAATTTTTAAAGTTGAGTAGCGCTAGTTTTTACTTTCCTGTCACTATTTTGGTTGTTTGTTGTGAGTAGAGGGCTAGGAGAGCCCGCTAATGACCTTGATGTGATATTGTTCTTTATGTCTGCAAAATTTACGTTGCATCTCCGGTCTTCAGTAAGCTTTTTCACGAAAAAAAAGTGAGAATGAAATAAAAAGTACTTCACAGAGTGTGAAAAATGATTGATTGTTCATAATTTTGCTGGTCATTAGAGAAGTTTTTCGAGTACGAATCTACTTATTCATTGTGTATACGTAAAATAATTGTGACATTCGAACGTCTATATGCAATAGCGATGGCTGAACAAAAGTCCAAAAAAGGACGAAAGCGTTCTTGAAACGAACAGCTATGGGCAGCAGTTTCGGTTGAAGTAAGGATCGTTAAATAAATTTAAAAATCTCTGCATCTGTCTTTTATCAATGTTGCGTAAAATATACTTTTTTTCGTTCGTTCTGAAAAATTTCATTATCTTTTGCGCTAGAAGAATTATAAATGCTACATGAAAATACTGTTACTATTCACAAGGGTTATGGCGATTATCAGTGTCAAAATAAATTGATTAAATCTATGTTGAGGAAGAAAATTACATCAGTAAGCAGTGGCAATCCTGTGATTCAAAGCCCGCCGAAATAGGAATACATTTATCCTACAGAAACGTCGTACATAGCAGTTTGTAAACAATTTTTATGCAAAGTTTTGAACATCGATCAACGTAGAATCGAAGTTGTGCAGAAGAAGATTTCATGCAATGAACCATTAACAGATAGACGAGGTAAACATGAAGATCATAAAATAAAATTAACTGATGGCGTTAAGCAGATTATCCAGTGGCACTGCGAAAGCTTGCCTCATTCCGAGTCTCATTATTCTAGAGAGGGTACAAAATTAAATTATTTTCATGATTCGAGTCTAACTTTATGTCGCGTTTACGAAAATTGTTTGGATTATTATAAGCAAGTTACAGGGGATGATATAGTTCCGGAAACAGTTTATTGTGGCTTCAAAAACCTAACGTTCACATTCTATATTCAAAATCAAGTTATATGCTCTATTTTAGTAAAGGTAAGCTGAAAAAAGGGTCGAACACAGTTTGTAATTTGCTCTATTATGCTATACGGTCGGAGTTCAAAGTAAACGTTTATAATAAAATTTATCTGTATTCCGATGCTGCTGGCAGACAGAATAGAAAATATTTGATAGTTTTATTTTTATCAATGCTATCTCAAAAGTTTAAAGTTTTCATTGAACATCTTTACTCAGTCCGCGGTCATTCTTATTGCGAATGTAACAGGAATTTTTGTAAATACGGTCAGAAGAAAAAAATGCAGGAGGCTATCGAGATAGCCGAAGAGTATCTTGATATAATTGAAAACTCAAGGAATCCTCCCTTCACGATGGTTGACGCTGCTTAATGCGACGTTAAAAATTTTGAGTCCGTTTTGCAAAAAAATAAGGAAATTGAACAAATACAAATAAGGTCTGTCGTGAAAATTGATTATTTCCCAAATGGTCAAGTAAATGTGTACTAGGAGTACGATGGAGAACCGACATCAATCTTTGTCCTTTTGGATCTTTCTTTTAACGATTTCAACAATACACCGCTGGCTGCCGCGATTGGGGTCTCAAAAGACAAGGTAAAGGATCTTAAACATTTGCAGCAGTTTCTAAGTCCCAAAGGACAAGCTTTTCATAATAAATTTTTCGAAAGTACTCTAATACGTAATAAACAAACCAGAAAAAAAGCAAGCTGATAAAATAGATGTGACCACAATCAAGCACGGAAAAATGTAAAAGGGTAAAAAAGTGCAAAATGTCAAAAAGGTTAGCCAAAAAAAGCTAAAATTCAAATAGATATGACAAAAATCAAGCAGGAATAAATGGAAAAGTTTAATAAAGTGCAAAACGTCAAAAAGGGTAGCAAAAAAAGCTAAACTTCAAATAGATATGACAAAAATCAAGCAGGAAAAAATGGAAAAGTTTAATAAAGTGCAAAATGTCAAAAAGGATAGCCAAAGAAAAGCTAAGATTCAAATAGATGTGACAATAATCAATAAGGTAAAAAAGGAAGAGGTTAATAAAGTTCAAAGTTTCGGAAAGGGTAGTCAAATAAAAGCTAAAATTCAAATCTCATAATGTTTTTCAATGAAATTATAATATTGAAAAATACATCTCGTCGTAAAATCTTATAGTATTGTTGTAAGATTATTTTATGTTTTTTTCACATTTTCATTGTATACTTATTTCTGTAATTGGAATTATGTCATTATAACTGTCATTATATTATGAATATTATTAATATTAAAAGTGATAGTATAATTATTATAATCATTGTTATTGTTCTTATTATTATTAGTGTGTTCAAAATTTTCAAAATTAAAGAAAAAATAAGTCAGTTTTATTTATTACGTACTCTACTAAAAACATGATAATTTCAATTTTTTGATAAAATCGTGAAATTTTCTTTTATATTTAATATAAACTGAGCTTCTTACATGTTTTGGTTAAATACTGCATCTGAAAATATAAAGTTTTCTCACTACAAAGCAAATGTTATCGAAAAAAAAAGATTGAAAAAACATTTTAGTTACATGTATAGATATATTTATATTTTTTCCATGACACTTTTTGAACTTTTCATTTATATTACACGTAACTAGATATCTTTGAGGTAAAAGTGTCAAATTTTCATCATTTTTCATACACACTCTTAGCAGTAACGACGAATTTGATTCAAGGGTATTTGTTTACAGCTTTCGCACGGCGACTGTTTCCTCAGTGCACATCATTTCGTTTTACTAAACTCGTAATATCTTGTGATATAAAAAACGAAATAATACGCTGCTTGCTCAGATTTATTCGTTAATCCTAACGGAACAACTTTCTCACTGGAAGTTCTCTGAAGTCCCATTCTTCGGTCCGACCCTTCAATTGGACTAAGGGAAAGGGTGCCCCTCGGCCCTTGCAAATCATAAAACCATACAAAAAATCATTTTATTTGTTTATTATGCAAAATATTAATTTTATGGAAAACAGGTTGATACAAAAGTTGTAGATCTATCAAAAGTTCATACATTTTTTTCTACAAATTTTTCTCTATGACTGATTGTTTTCGAGAAAAATGCGATTTTTTCACTACAAATCTTGAAATTTAAGAAATTTAAATTAGATTAGAATCTAAATCAAAAATCCTGTCCAATGTCCAATCATCAAATTAATGAAAACTCCTGCAAAAACAAGGATTGAAAGAATAAATTTGGACCAAACCGTAACTTTCAGTATGGTCCAAATTGGTGGTTGGATTCCTGTTTTTTTTTCAGCAGTTTTCATCAATTTAAAAATCTTGACTCATAGATAAAGACTCTTTCTGTTCTGTTGTTCGTTTTTTGTGAATAATTTATTATACTCTTCCATAAGCTTAACGCCTCACTCAGCCGAATCATTTGCAACTTTCAATTTATTTACTAATTCAAGCCCTTTAACAAAACTTACATTTTTAGGCCACTTTGACGTTTCTGTCCTAAGAAATTCATCATTCGAGTTAAATCTTTCGCAAAATCGTTTATTTTCGGTGGAAACGAATTGCTTAATTTCATTGTTAATAATTTCTGGAATTTCATCGATTTGTACTTGTACTCGCTCCAAGTTTTGATTTGATGATTCTGTTTCACGATTTAAAGCATTGACCATTTTTATTTTCGATTCTGATGACAATTTCGGATCAAAGAAAGCTAATGCGACAGTTTCAGAGCTTAAATACCATAAATGATTCATTAGTTTTTTTAATGCAACACGAGAGATACAGGGATCGAGAGCTTGATATTCATAAAGTTTTGACTCAACCCTGAAATCCAGATAAGGTGCTTCTTCTAGAGTTAATACAAATTCACGATAAAAGAAAAAAATTTTAAGCAATAAAGAGCTTTTGCCATCCACCTCGCATGATGGATAGCCCCCGGAATACGGAAACATACTCCACGAGGTAGTACTTCTCCAGGGAAAATTATTAATAATTCTAAAAATTCCATATAATCCTCTTTAGGCTGCTGTTCCTTCAAAGTATTTTTAACAAAATCAAGGATTCGAGATACGTCGGTTTTGTTGAAGTGTCCTTTGACCTTTTCGTTTTCAATCCCTGACTGGAAATTATTAACATTGATTCCAGTTGAAAATTTTTAAAAATCAATACAATCGGACCTGTAGTTTTACTCATCTTTTCCTCGAAAACGTTTCTAAAAATAATTTTAAACATATGATGTCTACAAAAAAAGTACAAAAGATCTTTATCTAAAAAATTTTCTTTCAAAACGCACGCACCTCTATAACTTCCAATATTCTATGCTGTTGTATCGAAAACTAATGCTTTAACACAATCTTGGAGACACAACTGAACAAGAATTTCACAAACAGCAGATGCCTGATCTTTTTTAGTCCCAGATTACAGTAGAGGCACTCCAAGAAGTTGTTCAGCATCGCCCTTCGAAAGAATCACAGGAAGTCGATCAACGGTCTCCTTACCTGTTAACGCTGACCGTAACTTACTATCCCAGTGCATGAGAGCAGCTTCCAATTCCGTGTTCATGAACTGCTCCTTAATTACAGTCGCCTTTTCTGCACGTTTTTTTTCTCTTGCAATATGAATGGACGACCTGCTGATGACAAAATCCTGCACATCATGGCCTAGTGCCTCGGTAGTGGAAATCAGAATATGAACTGCATACCTGTCACTGATTTTACATTTATCTAAGGCCGCAGCAAGATTAGGAGTAGCGAGTGTACGGCTTCTTTTGCCCGTTTTGGTTTTGGTGATGAAAATTCCAATTCTGTATCTTCTGAGAGACGACGTCGTACCATAATATTATCTGTACTTGATTCCAAACTGCTGGCGCTTGAAGATAACGTCAATTCGGCAGTTTCAGCTTTAAAAGAAAAGGAAGATATTCAATGATGCACATTTAAATTAAAAAACTCAATTGTGAAAAAATTAGGATCATTGCAAATCACATGATTGAAATTTTTTTTATACATTAATCACCTAGTTAGTCAGTTTCAGGATCGCTTCGCTCTTTTCTCATCAACGCTGCCTCTTCTCGTTCTGCAATTTTTCTTTCTCTTATAACTGCCTCGTCATCGACTCCGAACATGAACGTTTGATTCATTAAAAAATGCTTATCTTCTTCTATAGTCATATTTTCCAAAGCGTTAGCCTGTGCAATGTCGAAAAGATCCTCGAGCTTCGATTTGAAATTTACTTCTTTTTTCTTATGAGCCTCCGATGTTCTCCTAGAATGTTTTTGTAATTGCCTCCATTCTGGTACAAAGATTATAATTTTGGAATGCAGTTTCTTATTTTCTGAGTTGGAATTTGTGCTTTTTCCCAAAAAATAATAACCTCATGCAATGCTAGTCTGGCCCTTTCGCGTAAACTTAATTTCACAACACGAAGATTGAAAAATAATGCACTTAAAACGTCTTTATTTAATGGCAATTTATATCCAGTTATTTTATTCCAGTAACATCAAAGTAAATAAATTTTTTCACTTAATAGATGGGCAGAAGACATTCTGACATGAAAATTTGTTTTGACTCGTCCGATATCCGAAAGAGAACTGCGTCAGGTATGTGGCTGGATGGCTGACTGTGGGCTGAGATCATGGGTCCTTTAGATTTTAGAAGAACATCTGCTCAGTACAACTAAATTACTACATTAGCATTGGTAGCATTGGTACCTCTTGGTAGCGCTTGGACAAGAATACTCAGGAATACTACTAGAGTACTTAGAGTAGCTTTATTCGTGGCATACTTTTTCGCATTTTTTTCGAAAACAGTCAGTCATAAAAGGAAAAGTTTTAGTCAAAAATATATGCATTTTTAATAGATCTACAACTTTCGTATCAAGGTTTTTTGCATATAATTAATATTTCGCAAAATAAACAAATAATATTAATTTTTAAATGTTTATTTTATTTTCAAGGACACAGGGGCACCCTTTTCCTTACTCCGATTAAGCTCAAATTTTACAGGAATTATTTCAACATAAAATGCAACCAAACTGGAGGGTAGTGTTAAAAAAATCGCAAAAAATTGTTTTCCAAGAGTAAATAACAGCCACCCTAGTCGACATGAAATCAATATCTTCTCATTGGGATGAGAATGTTAATTCACTATTTTTCGTGCGATCAAAATTTCAATTTTCGATTGAATAAGTAACGCTTTTCTTCTCTTGACTTTTTTCCAATATTAGGCTTTGCTGGGCTTTAAATGTTCATTTTCGTTTTTTTATTGATCTTAAAAATGCTATAACTTTGGACATTTTTATTTTATCGGTAAAAGTAATGGGAAAAAATTGTTCTTATTTTGTTCTACAATAAAGAGCTGTCGAAACAATATAATATCTTTGCCGGCACTCATATTTCAATTCGTAATAACTCCAACTGAGCATGCGTAATGTTCGAAAGGCGAAATCTTACGTCGGAAATGCCATTAACTTACCGGTAAGTTACTGGCAAGTTGTTAAGCGATTTTCTTTTCCAGAATTTATGAGATTTCAGGTTTTTCACCGAAATAAATGTAAGCTTTCGAGCTCAAATGTTTTTCTACGCTTAATAACAAAAAAGCAATTAACTTTAACAAATTCTAATTATTGGAAATAAAAGAATAAATTAGAAACTATCGATTATCGTAAGAAAATAAAAATGTTTTTTTTTCTCGCATATATCACATATATTATACATAATACTAATTCTTTTATTCTAATACAGTTTAACCGTATTCTAAGGGATTTTATTTTTTGTAACTCAAATCAAAATTATATATTTAAATTTTAATGTTTTATTCGTATTTATAATACAAAAAATATGTGAATAAGAAAATTCCCATGATTTTCGTATTCGTAGAAAAATATGCTGAACTTCTCAAAGTAAAAAGTAATTGTAGCTTTCCATTTGTAACGATAATAATACGTAGCAAATATTCTCAAAGCGTACGTTCTTTAAACTTTAAGGACTCTCGACCCCTTGCTACAACCTAAAACTGTTACCTTCGCAATAACTGTATAAAAATTCATACGAAAAATAAAGCTTATCTACCATTTAAACGATATTATCCAGTTCACAAGTCTTATGCAGGCCTCTTCTTGTAATAAATTTAAACCGGCGTCGGCTTGACTCTGTCTAATCTTCATGTCTATTACTGCGCCAGTACTGACTCACAGTACTGTCCACCAAAACTTACGCAGTATCGAACATGGTTTACATCCCAAGTTCCTGCTCGCTCTGCGCCAACGCTGGCGCAGCACTACCCTAGGCGGCATCAAAATTTAAGAACGTAATTGAAAGGTTCAAATAATCAAATAATGTTCTAAAAACGTTTTATTTTAGAAATACGCCTTTAAAACGTCTCTGGAACATTGTATGTTTATGGAACGTTATCTGGGCAGACTTAGGATATTTTTGAGCAGTTCTAATGATGTTCTTTACCGTTTGTGCCCACTGGGACGCTAGTAGTCAATTTCTAATTGGAAATAAATAGTTAATAATTAACTTTATAAATAAAGTAAATAGTTAATTTAATTAATTAATTAAATTGATTAATATAAATATATAATTGTTTGCATATTTATTTGTTTATTATAAATTTAAAATATGTTTAAATATTTGGTAATATTTACACATTTGTGAAATAATTGGAACATCATTCTGAATGTTTGAAATCTTTGCGAAATCTTTGAAATCTTTGGAAAGGACCCCGCATCAAATGTACAGGAAAATGGCTTTCGGTTGATTTGGCTGAAACACCGTACATATGTAGATTTCAAGGGCCTGATAAAAGATACGGGCAGAAACATTATCAAACATTGACAGTTTTTGCGCTATACGGCACTGAGCTCTCAGTTTTATGAAAACAATTACACCATTCAGCCGTTTCCCTTACTGGGTAGACGTGCCTTACTCGGTGGGGAAGAGAGTCGTGTGAGAATCGGGTTATAGAATATTTAGATTGCTCTAGAATCATCGTGTTATTTATTTATATAAAACTTCATTTCGCAACACTGTCCCGACCCAGGTTGCAGATCAATCTCTCTAGCAACTTAGGTGCAATAGTGTCCAAAGTCTTTTGTTTCAGGCGTCATTCACTCTACTGACACTCTTTTTATTAAATATCTTCTGCTATACTCTTCTGTCCTGCCATACTTCTCTAGATTCTTTTACATCAAAGCATTTTTTCATGCAAGCTCTCGTGTTTTCTTTTACTTCTTATGTCTCTTATAACTAGGGTCTCATTCACATATTCTAACCATTCTTCACGCGGTGTGCTTCTTGGCACACTGCCATTAACTTTACCTTGATACACTTGTTTCGTTAGTCGTCCATCTTTCATTCTCTCAACATGTCCGAAACATCTTAATCGATTTCAAATTTTATGTATCCTGGAACGGGAGAGACCTACCGGTACCTACCTACTGAAAGCTGAGCGCTCAAGATTTTAATTTATTAAAACGTCGCTGCCAAAACGTTGAAAACGGTGCCCTGGTGAGATCAATATCAAATGAGATTAATATTACTATGATATAAATCGCGCGATGGTCTAACCGACCGAACGCTAAGCGCTCGAGATGTAGTCTAAAATTGAAAACATGTTTCGGTAAGCGCAGATAATGTGCCAACACAAATGTGCACACTCAAATTTTAGATTACATTCGAGTAATTTTTTTCGATTCTTCGTCAAAAAATATTGGATACCTATTCCGTCTTTTTTTTGTTTAAAGCATTTTTTTCAGAAATGCGATTTTTTGAATATTTTAAGCATTTAAAATATCTCAATTTTGAAACTTCTATTGCTACGAAACTACTGCTC
>JAAAKG020146371.1:0-10682 GCA_010014905.2 Druon quercuslanigerum
AATAAATTATTAATTCCTAGGAATCTTTTACAATTCCCTAAAATATTTCAAATCTTTTCATATTATTATAATATATATATATATATATATATATATATATATATATATATAAAATTTTTATGATGGTATTTCCAACAACAAAAACTGAGAAATGTATTAAAATACATTGAGAGCTTTAAAAATTTCATAAAATGATTAAAGTCCTCGTTAAATCTCAATAAATCTAGTGAAATATTTTAAAGAATCATAAAACATCATAAAACCGTATAGGTTCTGTAAAATTGTTACATATGTTCCGAAATTCCAAAAAATTATTCATCCTAAAAAATTTTAATCGTTTTGAAATCCCTTGAAAATAGAGAAATTAATCAATAATTTCTAGGAATCTGTTTAAATTCCCGGTTCGATTCCCGCCTCGCATTCTAAGTACTTAAGGCTGTTGCTCATGGTGGTTCGGAACAATACTCCCAACTTGTGAAACTGAAGTGTAAGATGAGTTGGTGCATCAAGTAAATGCTAAAAAATATTTAAAATACTGAAAAAATGTTAAGCATTTACTGTTCAAGAATCGCTGCTAAAATTAAAAATTTTTATAATGATTTTACACCAGCAAAATACAGTTTGATAAAAAAAACGCCAAAGGGATTTTCTTCTTGATTTTTTCATAGAATCGATTAATATAATCACTTAAAAAAAAAAATAAATTTTTGAAAATTTCTCATTGTGTGTAACAGTTTTACATGATCAAATTGGAGTCTGAAGAAAAAACATTATAAAGGTCTTTTTCCCACTTTTTTCATCGAATCGATTGGCAAAATTGTTTTTTTTTTAAATAAAATGTTCGAAAATTTGTTTAAATAATTTTTTATAAACAATTACAAAAAACAAAAGGAAAAACAAGTTAACTAAATATTTCTATTTTGTTCATAAAACTTCAATTTTTAACCCAATCGAGCTGATTTTATAAAATTTCTATTAAGAAATAGTAAAAAATAGCAAATCCGCCCCCCCCCCCCAATAAGGGACTGCAACCGTGATCATAGAGACGCATTTTCAAAAAAAATATTTTGACATAAATTTTATTAAAAAACTCTAAATAGTTCATGAGATATTGAAGAAAAACTGTTTTTAGGGGTGAACTTTTAGGGCGATTTTGACCCCTTAAATCGACGAATTAACACTTAAAAAAAATACGTGTTTAATATTTTTTGAAGTACTACAACATATCGCAAGATGAAAGAAATCGATGAGGTACACCTCGGGACCTTTCCGTTGGAGGTCTTGTAACTATGGGTCAAACCTGTATTTTTTCCCACCCTTAAGTAAATTTAAAGGACGAAACTTAAGCATTAAAACACAATATGATAGGTGGCCTTTAGGAGAAGGTGTGGTGCTACATAAAACGTGAAAACACGGTTTCAAAGGTTTGACAATGATGATTTTTCAATTGGAATGCAAAAAGAATTCAGTATCTTAAATATTTCTTGTCGGATGCAATTGTAGTCACTAATGATTTTTAAGGTTGACTTTGCATTCAGGGTTACCACCTATTATACCTATTATTCTGTTTTTAAGCTTAGGGTTTTGTCCTTTACAACTACCTTAGGGCGGAAAAAATTGTAGTTGGACAAAGAGTTGAAATAAATAAAAGTAAAGGCACCGATTAATTTGCAGACCTAATCAAATGCTTTACAATCAATCTAAATTTAAGTGTTAATTACGTTAATTAATAGTATTGTGATTGATCAATTTTTAGTTTCGGTGCATGTAGATGTTTGTAGCTTAAAAATTCGGATTATACATTTCTTTATTTAATTAAAAATCTTTTACAGGAAACATTTGTAATTCGCTCATATTCCTCATTCATGGGTTTCCTTTTATTTTTTAATAGTCCTTTTCGTTCATAGAATTTCACACATAATATTTCATCTTAATTGAAACTGTTGAGATTGCGTTTCGAATGAAGGCAATGTCAAATTGATTTTCTGACACCTGTTTATTAACTATTCCGCGTTCTCAATCGCTATTGAGTACATGTCGCCTATACGTGACATTGATTAGTCGGCAACTTTTGTATTCACATACACACACAATAATTAGAGGCTGCAATTAACCTTTAAAAACAAAGGGCTTCGCCGCAGCAGAACCTCTTCGCGATCCTGATGCTTGCATGATATTTATCACACCGTCATTAATTACGAACCCCAATTAAAATTTTTAACGTTCTCTTCCCTCAGCTTTAGAGTTCCAGAGAGTCGGAACTGTTGGAAGCGCGAAATGACACTCCCTGCGAATTACGAGTTTTTTCTTCCTTTTTTTTGATGCTGTCCAAAGCAATCAAGTCCAAATCGATCTCCGGCGTAGACTAGTCGAGACCCAGGTGGGAAAGTTGTATAATGGAATTCGATCCAGGATTAAATTCGTCCAATCTAGGGATAAAAGTTTTTGAAATTTTGATTAGACTTTTTTTCATATTTTTATGATAATGTATTTGTAGTTGAAAATCTATGAACCCAAGTCTTTTTTCCTAACCTGAATTTCACTCTTGCATTACTAATGTAAATATATTATTTTCTGTTTTAGGTGAGTTCCTCGGATATGAACCATATAAATAAGATACGCCTTCGTGAGTATCGAAAGTTAATACTAATCTACTAATAATAATATTAATATTTTTTCAAATCAAGGAAAATACCATTTGTGCTAAAGACATCATTTTAATATAAGACCCGAGTTGAAATATAGGTCCTTTTTATATTTTCTTATTTATTTATTTTGCAATGAAATTAATTTTTTGTATATAAATTACCAGACAAAAATAGTTCGAAGCAAGTGCATTTGTGCCTACATAGCCAAAAATTAATGATTTAGAAATAAATAATGAATAATTATTTCATAATTAATTGATAATTAATTAATCATTAATAAATAATTCAATAATAATAATTAATGTTTTCTCGCGAATTTATTGGATTGGTTACCGGTGGTGCCCTTATTTAAAAATAATTTTTTCATGTTTTTGTTTATGATTCTTTAAAGAAAACAATAATTGCGACAGAACGGCAATTTACAATGTAATTGTAAATTGCAATCCACAAAAAAGAATACTTTTCTACCCAAGAAGAGCACTTTTCAAAAAAATACATCTAGTTTCTACCAAAATATTTTTAATATTACACTATAAAGTTTAAACGGAACAGTCTAATTTTCTACCAAACTGTTGAATTTTCAAGCCTAAAGGATAATTTTCCTGAAAAACAGTATAATATTTCACTTAGGCCCGAGTATGAGCAGACCGTCAGATTTGCCCGTAACATTGTTTGAACATAACCTTCTTCATTTCGATAGAGCTGCTTTCGGCAACAGTTGATCTGCTCGTATTATTGAAATGTCGAATTGGTGTGTCTTACTTTCAGAAATTTATAAAAATTCAAAATAAACCATAAAAAATTCTTCATAAAAAATATGAACGTTTAAAGGTAAATATTTGTTAATTAGATGTCTTAAATTGTAAACTTGAATTTTAAATCTACAAAAATTAGAATTATAGTAATCTTTTTTTTAAATATTTAAAATCAGGCTTTCAATGTTTTTATAAATAACTAAATGTGATGAACAAAATTGTTATTTTTTTGTGTGTTAAAATTCTCTAAGTTTCGTAGAGTAACATTAGTTAAAGATGCTCAATTACCCAAATAATGCATATGTATATTAGATTTTTTTTAAAGTTCATAGAAAGTATAAACTATTTACGAAGTTTGCTTAATTTATTATGAAGATTCCAGAGAAAAAGTCTTAAATCGAAAAAAAAGAATTTGTCCGTTGAAAAATGCCCCAATAATGCATTTGCTTATTAAATTTGTTTAAAAAATTATTAAATTGAATTTAAAATGTTAAATTTTGCTTAAATTTTCATAAAGTTCCCAATTGAAAGTACTGACATTGAAAAAAAAGAATTTTACTGCTAATAAATTCCCGAATAATGCATTTGTTAACTAAATATGTTTTTAAAAAATCATAAAATTAATCAAAAAGTTATGAGTTTTGCTGAAATTACCATAAATTTCCTTATTAAAAAAATTAACATAAAAAACAATTTTTTATTCCAAAAATTCCTGACCAATGCGATTGTTTATTAAGTTTGTTGTGACTTTAAAAACAATAATCGCAAGAAAAATTCTTAATCATCATGCTGTTTTTATCAAAATTTCTCGCAATATAACTTAAAAACGTAAAATTATGGACAAACGTAGAAAACATTCATTCAAAGAATAATTTGTGTATAAATTAAAAAATTTTTTTATCATATAATATTGGAACATTTTAAAATAATAGTACTCTATGAATATTAGGTGAATTCAAAAATCTTTCTGTTATTGAGGAGCATCGGGAGCGTCAAATCATTCAGCGGACTTTTTGTAACCAAACTTCAAGTGCTTCGGAGATATCGTGTCAAGGAAATAAGTATTATCAATTCGAAAGAGAAATTAATTTTTTGTAATGAAAAGTCATTCCAAGTTTTCTCAAAAGTATTTAAAAAAATATTATTGTCTTCAAGCCGTTCAAAATTCTGAAAAAATGTCATGTTTTGGTTCATAATATTTCAATTTTTGCTTTAAATTTACCTTTCGAAATAAAAAAAATCATTTCGAATTTCCCTTGGAATTTGAAATCTTTTTAAGTATTTTTGTATTCTTACAAAATTCTTCTTTAGAATCTTTTTCATTCGGCTTGGAAATTTGAGGAAACAATTAGAACTGTTTTGAAATGTTTTACAATTTTCTCTTCAAAATGATTTTTCAACATGAAAAATCTTTAAAAAATTTTCAAGCAATCTAAAAAACCTTTTTTTATTCTCTTAAAACTTTTTAAAACTCTCAAACTGCTTCTTTTATAGAAATTTTCGATATTTATTTAAATCTTCAAAACTTAAAATTAGACTTTTAAAATACATGCTGAATCCTTAAAAGTGGTTTCATAAACTTTATGGTTGGCATCAGTAATTTTGTTGTACCCCTGAAAAAGAACTTTTTAATTATACAGTGTGGTAGGAAAATGTTAACAAGATCATTCTTTCCTAATATTAAAAATTCATTTATAATTACAAATATCTCTTTCAACAATAATGCTTGGGACTATTTGGAAATAAACTTTGCCATGATTATTTGGAAGTCTTTACTCACAAAATTTAAATGTAAAATGTTAAAAGGCATGGCTCCCAAAATTTCAAAAAGGTTGTTATTGAGTCTGTTAGGAGTACAAAACATAAAAACTATAAAAAAAATTGAGCGTGATTTCTGTTTCAAAAATATTGTGTACTCTTAAAGCATTAAAGCTGATTATATTTATTTTATAATTCTAAAGTTGTAGGGCAAATGTTGGTCTTGCTGGTATGATTCTATTACTGATATATATTCAATTATTGCGTTTACTTACCAAACGGTGTATTTACTATAATTTAAAAAAAAATTGCGAAACGGTTTTACAAATTGATTAGTAATATAAATAAAAATGATTTGGCCTTGATTCTAAATCGGGAGAATCCAAAAGAAAAGAGGCAGAGTCGCTTCAATCATTTCTGTTGAAATTGGACTATGGCGTAACCTGATGCACCTAACGCGCTGAGTATGCGCACCTGGAGTTGTCACGCTTGATTGAACATAGCCTCTCGATCGGCCTGCGGGTCCTCTCATCACGAAATTTTTACACCTTAACATTTTTCTGGCCTTAAATTTTGGGCTGCACTTCGATTCAACCAAAATTTGTCTAAATTTATCTCTATTGTCACGCAATTATACAATTTTAAGAATATTTCACACTTGGAGTTTATCACATCACATTTCCACTGGAATTCGAGCCCATTACTGCGTGCTTGAAATTCCACAAACTACAAGTAATTTACCATCCGAGCCACGCCATCACCTTCTATACATTTTTGTACTGAAATATATAAGAGGCTCTCAATTTTTTTGAAATATTAAAATTATATATTTTAAAATTAAAAATATAAAAACGAAAGTTGATGAATAAGGATTGACTATACGAAAGCTGACACGGATTGCCATCTCTTTTCAGATATTTTTTTCACCCATCTTAATTATTTGTGCATTTTCGAACATGAATGTTTACAGTAATCAATGTTTTAACATATCTTTCATCTTGAGCCATTCTTTCGTTAAATATTTCCTTTTTTTCGGCTACCAACCAACTAGCCACAAATACAAATTAGTGGAGTTTAGATTAGAACCGAGAGAACTGGAGGATGAAAATAAGCCTCGTTAAGTGAGAAGGGGCGCATCCGATCCGGCCGATAATTGCGACCAAGGGAGTAATTAAGAATTATTTCCTACCGGCGACCAGGAAAACTTGACGACGGGAGGGATTAGGAGTTGAGTGTCTTGGTCTTTCTCTATTGCGCAAATTCTCCTTTCTCGTTAGCCACGTTAGTGTGGTTGGAATGGTAACTCCCAACCGCCGCCAGATCTCAGCTTAAAATTCTCACGCCGACAAAATTGTATCATCCAAATCATACGAGAATCACGACGTTATTAAAAAGGTTGAGGGCAGAACCCTAAGCGCGTTAGTTGTGTTCGCTGTTGGCGCGCGCTCAACTCAAGCATAAATGGTTAAGGCGGCCCTTACTGCTTACGTTTGGAATCCCTGGACTTAGGATGAAGGCCACTGCCACCCGTGTCCGAAATCGTTCTTAATTGCAGGTTATAGTGTAATTCCAGATTTTTGGTAAGGGGTCCTTTAAAAACTACGTCAAACTTCTTAAAAACTTTTTATATGCCTCCCTTCTATATCACAGATCATTACACAAAGCTTGAACCCCCCAGGGTGACGTGACAAATAAAGTTATATAAATATACAGACAAAATAATTAAATTGCAAACAAATAACATGAATTTTTAACAGAGTGATTCAACTTTCCACCTACTCGTGGAACTTTTGATTAACAAATATGTATTTTTATTAGAAAATGTATCAGTAGAAATTTGAAATAAAAATCATGAATTTTCAACAAAATTTTAATAGTTGAATTTTCAATTTAAAAAATTATTTAAAAGAACATAACGAATCCTGCCCCTCTCTACCCTAGTTCATTTTTCGACGAAAAACTATAAATTTTCAATGTAAAATTTAATAGTTGAATTTTACCAAACTCGAACCAAATAGTGAAATTATCAAGCAAAAGAAATCAATTCACTCTCAATCATAAACATAAAACCAAAAAATTTGAACCAAAAAACGTTGGATTTATTTATTTGGTTCTATTAAATTAGTTCGCTTTTATGTGAAAAAACAATAAGAAAGGGAGATTTTCGAAAATAGGAAAAAAAGAGTACATTTTTTTAAAAGAGGAGAACAGAGGAAAGAGTAACGTAGTTTTTGAACGGCCCCTGATCTGAAAATGTGACATCTGCGAAACTGGTCCCCATATCACATGAGAACCACTGAGAGGCAGAACCCGACATTTCAGGACGTATTCACGACAGAAATAAATACGTAGTGAAAAGGGCTTGGGTTCTTTTCACGGAAGAATATAATTGCCAGAAAAATAAACGATTGCAAAGTCTGTTTGCTTGCGTCTCACGCTTTCCTTTTCGCCCTTCTTTTGGACTCTCTTTCTCCTTCAAGTCGCGAATCACCCTCTTTTTCTCGCTTTGCCTGGTCTATACAGCTTCTCACTTTTTTTCTCCACCCACTCACCAGTCGCGGAAAGCTCACTCGAGTCGCGGGTCAACGAATTCGCAATTACGATCTTTCACGTCGACGTGACTACCTACTCTGTCGCGACTTGGAATCCGTGCCGTTGCTTTTCCTCGTCCAAGACGCTGCACTCTTTCGTTTGCTTGTAAACACGAATAAAGTACTTCACTTAAATTACTTTAATTCATCTTGCCCATTGAAAGAAGCAGGTAACGAAATATTAGAGGCTTACATTTGAGAGAATAACGAGGCTTGAAATGCGATTTATATTGTCTTTCTTATTTATTCTTTTTCTTGTCTCGTAAGTAATAAGTAAGAGGAAATGCTATGAGTCTGTGACTTCATTCAGTTAAAGAATTATCATAAAAGAAATTATGTTCGTTCGCTTAAGAAAATGTTATGAATCATTGTATAAGGGGCCCTGTATAAAGGGCAGTCGAACACGCGTACTCACATCTGCTTCACGACAAGGTCGTACCGTGGTCTGGCCCTTGCAAAAATTTCCTTTTACACTTCCCTGGATGTCGATTTGGCTTGCTGTTCAAACTTGCTGTTACTGATTCAAACTAACTATTTTCAGAATGATTTCCCGAAATTCCAGTTCGATCGTCATTCTGCTTCTTCTAGAATCAGGACTAGTAGCTTCTAAACGACGAGTCGGCGTGGTCAACAAAATTTCTAGCCAACTTTACTGACAGTCCATTGTAATTTCGACTCTTTAAAGTAAACCTGGCGACAAAGCGACTTGCCAATTAAGGCGACCTAAATTTTTTAAGTTTATCACTCTATGATTAAATTTCAAGTAAATACTGGTCAAACGAAGTGCTCATGGAAACTTGTAATTTTCTACTGTATAAATATTTTTTGTCAGAAAACAACTGTCCGTCAAGTGTTGAAACTTACCCTATCTCATGGAATTTCCTGCCTGCTACAAGTGTTTCAAACGACTGTGTGTTTCTGTGTATATTTCGGATTAAGGAGTTCAAAGGTATTATTCATCCTTTTTAAATAAGGTCGACTCTTCAAAGCAAGGTAATTGTTAAAATATATCACAAATTACTTCATGGATATAAGTATTTTTGAGGAAGGAAGAGACTAGAGTGATGTGCTGATGGTGGGGAACTGCCTGCTGGCTGGAACAAGGATCAGACTGGCCCTACAATCCAAGACACAAGTATGAGAACTAGTCGTGGATCGCATTGTCTAAATTACGTAAATTCTTTTGGATGGGTTTAGGGACAGTATGTGGTAAAACTATCTCGTGTGGAAGATATTTTCAAGTCCGCGAATCAAGAAAAAGCAAAAGAAAATATTTTTTAACCTGCTGTTTGTCAGCAGAATCTAATGCTTACTGCAGTACCTAATGCTTTTATTGTAAACCAACTTTATGTTACTTCATTGATAATTCTGACAGTATTAGTTTGTAATTTACCTAACAATATTAGTAGTATCTCGCACTTTTAGTACTAATAGTAACTGTAATACTCATAAGTAATTAAGCAAAAAAGAGATCATCTACAAATTACATAAGATAGGGGGAGACGAAAAAACTTACGGAAAGTAAGGTGACCGTGATTAAAAATTAAAAAAAACATTACGCAATTTCTGCACGGCTTCACATATTGACTTCTATTTTATTCACTGAACTCTGACCTCTGTAGTTTCTCGAAGTAGCGAAAAGAATCGATGTTTTTATATTTCATTTGTCATATCTTGTATTTTTCTTAATTTTGGACTGTCTTCGACTATTGTATAGCTTTTGAAGAACTTGCGGTTGACTGGACAAGTTCGAGAAACAAAGTTTGACAAAGTTTGATTCCCCATTGTAAGTAAATATAGAAAGTATACTTTAGAGTCATCCCTTCGGGTTCGCTATTCTAAAAAATTGTATTTTTACTTGATGGTCATTTTTTTGGCCTTATAAGAAGGTTGTTTTTCCTGCTAGACGAAATATATTGACAAAATCCATTTAACGAAATCCGTTATATAAACAATTCTTGAAGACGATAATCTAGATGCTTCGATCATGAAAAAAAGGATTCGGACACGTTAGGTCAACATCGCCGACGAAGGAAGTGATTTAGTCGTTTTGAAGACGCCACTACATCAAGAGCTCGTATAATTGATAAATTATATTAATTTTGTATTCTTACTGCTAACGAATGATATTCTTTGTATGAACTTGTTTTGGAACTTTTATATTTTTATAAATGTTTATTTCTCATAAAAATTAACGCGACACAATGAAGTTTTTATTTCAAATTGACACCTTCGGATATTAAGAATTAACATTTTCTTACAAGGATCTTAGAATCACTTGTACCTAGTTTTATAAAAGACAACTTCACAAAAATTTTTAATTCTTAGAATACAAATTTTGTATCCTACATATATTTGTCTCTTCTAGAAAATTAAACCTTCGATATTTTCAGTTTTCATGCAAATTGGACGTAGAGAAAAATGTTTTTAAGCAGAGAACAAGTGTCGCTTAGAAATCTTTTAGAGTTTTTTAAATTTTATTTTAAAACCCATTTGAAAACAGAAAGGTTCAATACTTTAAGACGCAGAATCTCTTAGAGACGAAATATGGAATGTTGCAATTTAAAGTTCAGTAGTTTAATGTGTTGTAGATTAAAGTGCTACAGTTTGAAGTGCGGTAGTTTGAAGTGCTGTAATTTTAAGTGAGGCAGCTTAAAGTACTGCAGTTTAAACTGCTGCAGCTTTAAGTACTGCAGATTGAAGAGCTGTAGTTAGAAGTGCTGCAGCTTAAAGTTCTGCAGTTTACAGTAATGTAGTTTTAAGTACGATAGTTTAAATTGCTATAGTTTAAATTCAGGAAGTTTAAAAAGCAGCCCAGGATTTTCTGACTTACCACAGAATGGTATATATATATGTGTGTATGTATGTATGTATGTATGTATGTATGTATGTATGTATGTATGTATGTATGTATGTATGTATGTATGTAT
>JAAAKG020146372.1:0-32616 GCA_010014905.2 Druon quercuslanigerum
TGCGGGCCCAAATTAGCCCTAAATTATGAAGTAGGTTTCATCTCGATACCTCAATAGTGTTGTGCCAGCTTAACATAACTAAGGGGATATGGTTGGTTGCTTTCGCATTATTCCTGGCTCTTTTTGGTTTTTGTGCAAAGGGAGAAGTTCTTTTTCTTTCCTTTTAGGGAAAAAGAGGATTTTTTTCCAGATTGCAAGGGAAACATTTTATACTGATTGTCAAAATTTGGTCGTTAGATTCTTAATTTTATTTTCAGGAATTCTGCTAATTACCTTTATTATTGGACGTTAATTAAGATTTTATATTTGATTTTAATCTCATTTAAATTTTCTCAATTTTCATTCTCCTAAGTCCATAGAATAAACTGCGAGAAACCATTTTTCTATTGGCAACTTTATATTTTTTGAACAATTAATTATTCAAACACACCTTCTGAAAAAATGGAAAATTACTGTGCCATATTGCGGACGAAGGGTTAAACAAAAAGAACGAGAAAAAGAGGAATTCTTTTTAAAATGGGTTAAAAGGAAAATATTTGAAAGAGTGTGAAGTCTAAAATCGTGTTTGAATTTCACTAACCTCTAGTACAGCCATATTTTCGATCTGATTTAGACTCGGATTTTTAAAAATAGGGTGTACGTCCAGCAGTTCT
Source organism: Druon quercuslanigerum (assembly GCA_010014905.2). Lineage (NCBI taxonomy): Eukaryota > Metazoa > Arthropoda > Insecta > Hymenoptera > Cynipidae > Druon > Druon quercuslanigerum. The sequence continues at coordinate 654 of JAAAKG020146372.1, forward strand.
CTTGAGAGAAGTAGAAGATAACTGCTAAAAAGTTAGCATCGTTAGTGTCGCTACGAATCGGCAAGGTCGAGGTTTTCCTCGGTCGCAGGAGGTAATTAACGCGGATTCCACGTCAACGGATTCGGGGCACTTACGTCATAATTTCATGAAATTATTCTTCGTGCCTTAGTAAATAGGGAGAAAGGCAGAGTAGGTGGGGAAATCGTTACTAGAAGAGAATTCTTGTAATAAAGGTGCTAACTTAGATCAGGAAGCGAAGAAAAAATTTTCTGCTCACGCAGAAAAAGAACCGTGTTGGGAGAGGGTGATAAGTGGGGGCTTGTGTAACAGATAAGTGTACAAGTGAATGGAGGGGAGCGGGTGGAAACCACAAAGGTGCTATTGGCTTTATAGCATTTTACAGTAGGCACTCTCCAGGAAATGTTGCGACCTTGTCGAGGCTGAACCCTTACGGCTTCGCATACTCATATAAAAAAACACTAATTATCCGCTAAGTCTTGCTCAATTATTTCTGCAAGTGAAATCAGAGGGGCAAAAAACGAGAGACTGTATAAAAGAATCTATTTTAAAAGTACCATTTACGCAGAAAATACGTCCTAATTCACGGTGCCCCAAAAACTTTATTTTCAAAATTCCTGGACTTTCCCCTGATTTAACCCTGGCCCGGTATGAAACATTTAAATTTTAGATTAAAATTGGAAACTATTTATTTCAACCAAAAATGATCAGTTTCTACCAAAAAGATTAATTTTTAATTCAGAACAAGAAACTTTCAACAAAACAGCTGAATTCTCGACCAAATAATTCAATTTTAAATCAAATAGTTGAATTGTGAACCTATAAAAATAAATTTTCAAACAAATAGTCGAATTTTTAATTTCAACAAAAAAGAGTATTTTCTACCAAATAGTTCAATTTCCTAACCAAAAAGACGATTTTGTGAACAAAAGCGTTCCAACTTCAAACAAATACTTCAGCTTTCAAACAAAAAGAATGAGTTTTTAACAAAAAAATATAATAGTAGTAGATTCCCTATTGTTTCCCTGATCAATTTTCATTTTCTCATACCATTCATATTTAAGGACCAGAATATTATTCTTGTAACATTTTTAACATAACCGGAATAAAACAATTTCAAATTAAGTTGATATAAAGTGCCTCTTACAGAAATTGCCTGACTTTTTTAAACTAATAAAACTTCCTGACTTCCCTGATTTCCAGAGGTTTCCTACTATACAGCCACCCTGTTAATTTAAAGTCTTTTTTTAATGCAGAAAAGAATGATTTCGAAAATATAAATGAACCAATTTTTGTATTTTTTCATTGAAATATTTTCAAAATCAGACATATTTTTATAAATTGGGATTCAGTTTTTAATATTTCATCCTTACAAAGGATGTTTACAAAGGAGTTTGAAAATATTTGGTCTATTCCTACAATTACGAAATTTTTCGTTTACCTAACCCATTTGTAGCTCTTGCAAATTTTTAAAAATAGGCTCAGGATGTTTTTTATTATTCTCACAAAAGAATTTTTAAGAACAAACAAACACGGTATCAACAAAGCAATAAACTTATTATTCGTGAATTATTTATTACGGAATAAAGTTATTTGTACTTTTAAATACACTTTTTTATCTCCTTGTATTAAATATATAAACACGACGCGCATACATAACATCGAAATAAAATGTCAAATCATGCAATCATAACGTTTTAAACATAAAAACACAACTGCACTATTTCTGATAATATCATTCAATTATTGATTGGTTTCGATATTTTGGTCAATTTCTCTTCCTTATCAACAATACATTTTTTCTTATTTCTCAATTTAAAAATCATGATGTTTATTCATGCTAATTTGAGTTGTTTTCAAATTTTTTATTTTTTTATTGAAATTTCATCATTAAATTTATGCAATGAGGACATTTTTGTGCTATACAATTTAACTTTTTTCTAATATTTAGAAGGCAAAACTGGCTCTACTCTCCAACTTTAGGAAACTGAAAAATTATGTTTTTTTAAATCTATTAATGAATGAAAGTATATTCTTTTCTCAATTTGGAATAAAAATTCCATTATGATTCTTGTACTGACTTTAAAAACTAAAAATCTTATTTTTTAAAAGGTTTGAAATTGTTTTCTGAATTTAAAACATAAAACACTTGCCCTGTACAAAAATTTTCGAAAGGCCCTAAAATTGACCAGTTTTTCATTTTCAGATGGACCTAACACATTGTTTTTCTTATATGGAAACTAAAAAATTAAGCTCTCTTCATTCGTCGATTATAACAATAACACCCAATTGTATCTTTCTCCATAAATGTAACCTGACACACTTCATAATCATTTATTAAGTCTGATTTTTCATAGATATTTGGATCCTTTATTAGAAGATTAATAATAAATGTTCGAATTCGCTTTTTCTATTACATTTTATTTGAAGCATTTCATTTTAATGATCTAAATAGTTAGCCAATGGCGAAAAGGCTTTTAATTTTTGTCTACAACAATTGAGATTCAGGCAATAATAATTGAAACATTGATAATATAATTATCTTTAAAAGAAAATAAAACAAGTGTAAACTCTTAGGCAACGCGAATCGTTACAAGTGCTGTGTTAGGGATTTCTCTTCTTTTTTTGACTCAAAGATTACACTATGGTAATAAAATAATAATAAAATAATAAGATTTTGCTTAGACTGGCGTTTTTTAAAGTGGAAAAAAATCACTTTATTTTACCAGACTTCTTCATTATCTCGGTCACAATACATATAGCGAAATCGCCATTGAAACGCGCTAGTAAGTAGAAAAAGACGAATTCTTTATCAATTTACAAAAACAATTGAAGAATATTTATAAATAATTTCAAATATATTTACCTGATAAATAAGGATTTAGAATTAGTTACTTGATTTTTAAATATAGACGTTTCGTAAATATTCTAAACTATTAACAAATACTATAGAGATGATATCAGGTGACCTGAACACGTTACAGCATTGCCAGATTTGACATTAGCAGGCCCATTATTAAAACAATTTAATAAATAGTTCAACACAAGTACCAATATACAATAAATCATAATATTTGAATACTTAGGAATTTTGGCAATCCCCAGAACTCAATTTTAATTAAGAATTATCCTGTGGTACATAAGAAAATTTAATTTCGACTGCAAAGTGGATCTGATTTAGAGCAACAGACAGAACGAAATTTTTTAATTGGACAATACAACTTTGTGCCCATGTACAAGCTCTCGGGCGTGGGATGGATAACGCTGTGATTGTTAATTACCCACGAAGAATGCGGGCACAACAGCAATTAAAGCTTTTTTTTATTTGTTATATAAGCCCCAATAAATTTACGAAATTCAAATGTTCAGAGCATTTTTTAAAGAAAGGTAACTGAATGAATTTGATAGGGAATTCACCCATTAAAGGATTTTAAGATTAAAACAATGCAATTTTATTTATACAATTCAAGTATCTTTTTTTACAAAGAATTTTTTTTGTAATATAATACAAGTTTCTATTTTTTGATATTGCGTCTAAAAATATTTGATAAAAGATTGTATTTTTTATCGCGCCTTTCAATCTCAACTTTCTTTTTTATTGATCTGGTTATAGAGGCGCCACTGAGTATTGAAAATAGTACTTTCGAGTCTCCTCTTGAATTGGAACACAGCCTAAGAAGCATGTCGGATACGTGACAAAGTTTCCATTGATCTCCTACGTAAATAGACGTCATTAGCTATAAATTAAGCACATACCTTTCCTGTAACCGATTTCTTACATATGTGATATTACGTAAAGAATTTGAACACTTAATAAACTATTATCTTTTCTCGTTATTTCCACTCATTCTTGTTAGTCGACTATTATCCATTTGAGAAAATCTTGAATCATGTTTTGGTAGATAAGGTAATAAATTTTAATTCAGAAAAGAAATATAGACGTCTTCGGTTGCTGGATTCCTGACTAAAATTGTACAATCTCTAATTATAGACAACCTGATTTGTAGTTGGAAAACATTCAAAAGAAGGCACCTAATCTAATAAAGGAGAGAGTATATGATGAAGAATGTAGCTGATTAATTAATTGTTTTTTATCTTGGTCAATATAATCTTGAATCTTCTTTGATTACCTAATTAGAGCAGTCTGTTACGAATCGAATTTAATATATAATTAGTCAGTATTAATCTGATCCATTATTTGTATTATGCAGTGACCACGTAATTTTTTGATAGATCAATATTTTTCTATAAAAAAAATTATTTTTTAAGATTAATAAATTGCTGCTGATATCCAAAAATTATATTATGCCATATTTTAATTTTAGGTTTAGCATCAGTCAAGTTTAAATGTCTTGTGAAATAAAAAAACTTATCTCGACGCGGGAAGAGCCCGAATTAGTAGTCCGTGCGATTCGATTCTCCATCAGCGCTATTTCAGATGAATTTTATTTAATAACCACCGGAACAGTTTCGACTTTGCGAAATCCTACTTACGAAATAATTTAAGTCACTCTGAATTCAAAAAGTTCTATTTTATCTACAAATATTGTTCCAACTAAAATTTAAAACAATGCAATGTCGCTTTTTTTGTAATCTATATTTTGTAATACGAATAAATTAATATGCTAGCACTGAAACTAGTATAAAAATTCATCACTAAAAATGTTCGTTCATTTAAACTTTCTGAAATTCAAGCACATGTCAAATTAAATTTAATTTTGAAAAATCCCGTGTTTCAAGCATGCATGTATGTATGGGTTCCAGTTTGAATCGGATATTTGATTCAAGCGACTGCACACTACTAGTTCGCATGTTAAACAATTTCGAGCGGGATTTTAACTAAAGGTATATAGTACAATAGGTTTTTTCCGCAGTGCTTCGGGACTAAAACGGACCTGCCTAAAAAGACAGTAATAATAATAACTATTTCTCTATAAATAGTTTTTGAGATTTTCGTGTTTTTTTCATTTCAGAATAAAATTCTTACTTCGATTTAATTTTAATATTTAGTATCCTATATTTTGTTCTTGAAAATATTTCTTTTGGAATTTTATTTTATTCGGGAGCGTTCACATATTACGTAACATTAAAAAAGGAATGGGGGTTCTTGTTCCGTTACGGTCTGTTATTTGCTGGTGGGGGTATTTTTTACTCCAGTACGTAATATTTTTAATTGCCTGAAAAACGCAATGTTACTAAATATCTCGAAAATGTCGAACACCTCGTTGTTCAAAATCTGATTGGTTGCGACGCTGCGTGAATATAACTTTTAGTGACTGTTTCCAAATTGTGTATCTATTAATAAAGATTTATGAATTTTCTGCATTATTAATTTTAAAATTCATAATTTCCAAATAAATAATTGTACTTCATCATAAAATTTATAATTAAATATTTCTAAGCATTATTGATAGAAGAGAACTCTCTTTTCAGGATTTAAAAAAATTTTAGGTAAAGTCATCGTTGCAGGGCGTCAAGAGAATTGAAGAAATATTCTTGAGGTTCATGGGCAAATTTGATATGATTTTTTTTTAGTGAATTTTAGGAGAAAAACGATAAAGGTTTCAAAACATTTTAAATTATTTTCTAAGATTTTGAAACGGAGTGTAAAAGAATTAAAGCAAAATTTTGTTATAAAACATAATTTTAGAACAAATTTGACTAAGTTCAAGCGATACTTAGAAGTTTTGAAACGATTCAAAAATAACAAAAACTTATAAGAAATTTTAGGAATTTTTTAGGTTCCTAGGCAAAATTAAAATTTGAAAAAATATTAAGAGATTGAAAAAGAAATTTTAAAGTGTGAGACTTAAAAAATGCAGCTTTTTAAAAGTTTTAAAACAAAAAAATTAGAATATTTTTTAAAAATTGAAAGATTTAAAGGGAATAAACAAATTTTTTTGAAATTCCTACAAAAATTTGGAAGATTTTAGACAATTTTTTACATTTCGAATAATTTTTTAAAATTCCAAGAAATTTTTTTTTCTCTTTAATTTGGAAGCATTTCCGAAAATTTATCTAACTTTTTTTTCTTCAAAACTTCTAAAAACCTAAATTTCTTTTAAAAACGCTGGAATATTGCCTAATATTTGGTAAAATCCTGTAAAATAAGAATTGTCCTTTTTACCTTCTAGATTATTTTTTGAAAGAAAGCTTATAAAATTTATATTTATATAAGTTTAAAAACAAACTTATAATGCTTCTTTCTTTGTAAGAAATTTCAATATTTGTGTCCGTAAAAAAATATTTAAAAACTCTATTATGTTTTTAAACACAATACAAAAAATATTTCGTAGCAAAGGTCAAGAGGGGGGGAGGGGGTCCCGAAGGATTTGGTACGGTCTGTTAAAAGGGGAGGGATGGTTTTAAATAAAGTAGAAAATAAGGGAACGTAATATGTGAACACTACCTAACCTACATTTCATGCGAATTTTTTTAAACATGCAGTTATTCATTTTACGATTTTTTTAAATCTAAGTATTAAAAATTGGACAAATGTCATATTTAAAATTTGCGCTACTTGGAAAAGGGGAAATTTGAAAAATTATGAAAAAAGGTTTATTTAGAGAATTATCAAAAGTAGGGACAGAACTATGGGGCCTATTTTTTTGGCATTGCATAAAAACTAAGGTACAATTCAAAACGAAAAATGAATTATGATTCTAATTCTAACTAACCTTTCTTGTTTTGAAAAAATGTTGTAAAGTAAAGTTAATCAATATTAACACGTTTCTAACTCTAGTATAATCCGTTATTACTCGACAGTTCGAGAGAGAACCTTGCAAACAATATTGTAGGTGTAATGGCCGCGTATAGTTCACTTGGGAAACAGACGATAGTAGGAGACCTTTCACCATTAGCACGATATCTCATAATATTATAAGGTTCTCAAGAAAAAGCAAATCTGAGATAAAAGTCGTTATTAATCCCCTTTGAAGATTTTTTCGAGTGGTAAAAAGACTGTTGACCTGTAAATCAGTGCAGATTTATAAGAAAATAGGATAATTAATTTTTACTTTATTAGCGGGCTAATTAAAATTGCATTTGTGCATTATCTATATTATTCTCCGAAATTAAGAGTGTTAACAAGAAACTCTTTTTGCTTAATTCGATATTTTAAGCAAAGGTCATTCCAGGGTCCGATAACAGGCCAATACTCTTTTCCAATCTCCATTTTCGGGCTCTTGAATCAAAAAATTTCATCTCAAATTGGAAAATTTTACAGTAAACAATTTCAAGTATTCAGAACTAAATAATTTACAATTCAAAAATGAAAGAGAGTTACAAAACTTTAAAGTCATAGTCCACGCCGATTATTACATAGTGAAACATTATCTCGCCGTACATTCAAGATTAAAATTAATGATTGAATCTTTAATATTATTTCTAAAATCGAATTTAAAAAAATAAAATAAATCATACTTATAAAATCCCGTATGAAAGATGAGAGCCCTGTTATTTCGTAAAGAAATAGATGAATGAGATAAAGATAAATAGAGTATACTTCAATTATTAGGGGGCAACGACCCCAGTAGTGAGCCAACTAATCTCACGGTTACATTCAAAATCGTATAAAAAAGGATTCTCAAGTAAAATCACAAAATCATCAGTAAAATATTTATTTTCCTATCGAGAGAGGCCCATTACTGAAGAGTAGCCCACTGTTGGTGCCATTGTCATACATATTTTTCAGCAATCTTCTATTCGTAAAGTACAACCATTTGGAATTTTATGAGAAAATTTTTTCTTTTTTTACGTCTGGGAACATTTTAATTTATGCCTAAATAAATATAAGCAGACGCTAAACAATATTATGACCTCTCCCAGCCAAATAATGTGAAATTTATTTAAAAATCGAAGCGATTACGTTTCGGGAACACAGATTGTTTCCCTCATCAGATCATAAAACAGTTTTAAAAAAAAATTCGTAGAGGTTTCTTAATATGCGAGTTCTATATTCTGTAAAAAGATTTGAAATTGGTATTTATGTGGAGAAAACTATTGTTAAAATTGTGGTAAAAGTCCATAGATAGGTTTAGTGAAGACGGAGACATATGCCCCGTCACCAACAATTTTTCAATTAATCCTTTTAAAAATAGGTCAAAATTAAAAATGCAATCAGGTTCATAAATTATGCACTTCTCGTACATAAAAGTCGGCAATATCGCAACAATGTAGCACAAGCCAATCTAGTCTAACCTGAAACGTCCCCGAAGGTAACCTCGCTTTTCTCTCCCATGTTTCCGCGCACGTAATCCAGCAAGCATCGAACCGAAGACAGTAAACAAGGAATGTATTATAACACTATGCAGAATTGCGTTTTTTGTAAACAATTAAAAGAATAATAAACAATCACCAAACTATTTTTGGCAAAATTTCGCATTCTTTAAATTACAGAGCCATATTGTTATAAGAATATTCAGAACTTTGTGTATTATCTTCCGGTATATTTTAATCGTTTTTTTAATTTTCTGGCATATTTTGTCGGGTTTCAATTTTCTCTTTCAGCGTATTTTTTCTTCAGGAGAGAGGGGAAGTTAACCCAGGGTTGTTATAGAAGTCAGATTCTAAAATCACAAACTTATCTAAGTTTTCCAGGTCAAATTTTAAGACTACCGGCGGAAGTTATATACGCGCGAAAGGAAATGATATCTTGCGCGTAATAGACACTAGTTAAAGGCAAAATGTCAATTTTATAAAAATATATTATACAAAAAAAAACACATAAAATTGAAATGTTTTCGAAAAATCGAAATAATTCTGAAATTCAAATTTTTAACGTCTTTGCGCTCATCTTAAAGATTAGCCTCCACAGTATTTTACTGGGTGAAACTTCGTGCAAAAAAGTTGCCAAAATGCAAAACCGTGTAACTACTTAAAAAATGTGCTTAAAAATATTTATTTAATATATTTCAATCAATTTCAGTAACATTGTTTCGAGTTTTTTTTTAAATTATGTTCTGAGTACAGTCATTATTTGACACTTTGCGACTTTTTTACACCAAGTTCGGCCCTAGGATAAAATCTTAGCGTAAAAAATACGAAGAATATTCGAACAATTTAGCAAAATGCTTTTTGTAATATATTTTTATTCAATTAATATTTTTCCTTCAGCTTGGGCTTATTTCACGCAAAATTTTATTAATTTCCGTTCTATTATTAGGAGAAAAATTCATGTTAATATTATAAACAATGAGACACTTTAAAAAAAGCTTAAAAATAGGCGTGAAGTTAAAATCTCCGCCAAAAGTGTACATAATGTTATAAATCTGTGCAAATTTTAAAAGGCCTTTCTAGTTCCTACTATTATTACTTTAATTATAAATAAGCTTTAAAGTTGTGTAATATATTTAAGAAACTATTAATGTGTTACTTTGTATTACAGCATTAGGCCGTTTTCGTCAACAAGAAGCGCAGGATTAAATACAAGAGGGTAAACAAAGGGATTGTCACATTTCTCCCAATCCCAACTCCTTTTCCAGGAGAAGAAGTACCAAACTACCGAAGTAATGAAATAAATGAATGGTCGGGAACCACCAGGAGCTAACCCACCGAATTTTCAAAATTCACTTATTGACTTTTTGTATTGTCCAATCTGTCCTACGTGTCATTCTTTTTTCATAAAGTAAAAACAATTACTATTTTTAATAAAATAACATAGGTCCTCAAGGAGTTAGTATTTCTCGTGTTTCTTCGTGTGGACATAATAAAGTATTGAAGGCATTCACGAATTGCACAGAGGTTATTATTACAGACTTTTCAAAGCTGTTAAAAAAAAGCATGTCCCCAAGTCGGGTTTTCGGGTACAAAAATGAGAAAGTGTCAATCGTATGTTAAATGTGGCGCGAATGTAGGCGTCGCTTGTGAGTTAACCCTTTATGTTTACCGAATTAAGTACTTTTACTTTAACCAACAGGTAACTTCACTTTGTTGAGCGCGAGGGAAAAATAATGGACGAAATGCGTGAGACAAACTTTAGTTTTGTAATACACTTTTAATAAATAATAATGATTATCATGTGATTATTTTATTAAGTAGGCCATAAAAAATAAAAAAAAAGCAAAAATCCTTTTAAATTCACTCACAATCCTTTGGAATTCTTTAGAATTCTGCCGAATGAGATATGCCGAATATCTGCGATATTTTTCTGAAAGGCGATACTTGACATATTCAGAAATAGTTTTAATGTGTTTAAAATTCAAGGACAAAGAGAAAATGCATTAAAGTATTTATACATGAAAGCCTTCAAATGAAAGAAAACGTACCTGCAGAGTAAGCACCTACAGTTTAAAAGCCTGTGCTTCTATCGAAGCCTTCAACTTAAATAGAAGAATAATCTAAACGTCTATCGCTTTTAAAACTATTTTATTCTACAAATAACTCAAGTACGGAAGCCTCTGAGTTAAAAAAAAACACTTTTTAGAAAATCCTAAACTTTAAAAAACACTTCACATACGTGCATACTGCATACGTATTTTATAATGTATCTGAAGTTCCGAACTTTCAAATGAACGAAATGTTTTTCCCCATTTCTATTTTCCTTATAAATATTTCTCTAGCTGCAATTTAAAACATGGATTATACACCTATTTCAATAATAAGTTATTTCCAGTATAAGTGAACAAATATTTGAGCACTTTCTGGTTCACAAAGTCATCCGTAAAAAAATTCGTTCATTTGAACAGTCGGAACTTGAAGCACATTATTTTATAAGGTCTTCACACTTAAAAATTATAGAACTTTAGAAGTTCTTATTAGCGAAAAAAATAAAAATCTTAAACCCCTCATTCTTTTTGATAATAATTTAAATGATACAAAATCCTTCATTATTATTTCTGTAATATAAACAGTGAATTGAATGTTGCATATGCCCGGTCGGGACTAAATAAAGATTGAAACAATTCATCAGATAGTTTTAAGTTTCGAAAATTTAAATTCTTTTCAAATTCAAACCTTTATAAAAAAGAGTTCTTTCAAATTTCAGGGATCTTTATTAGTCACTATTCAATATTTAATATTTCCATATCCTCGTCAGAGGCTGTTTATATTTTTCACTCCATCAAAATTATTACAGTGTTTGTTTGCACTGTCTAGTCTTACAGACAATTTCCTCACAATTCGTTTTTGTTTACTATATTATATTTTTGATAACAGTGAACAATTGTACATCATGGATTCCATGAAGAACTAACAAAAGATCAATATTCACATCGTCGTTTTTATAGGCTTTCGTGTTTTCTTGCTCGTCATGTACGAATTTGTTTTCATGTGTTTATCTTTTTTTATGAGTCTCTCTATATACTTTCTTCTGTATTTACCGAGCTAAAAGCTTTGTTATAAATGGCATCAAGTTAAAAATATTTATGCAAAAAATCATGGTTCTTCGGCCTTTGTAACTGGTGCAATACTTTATTTTAATTGACTTGCTGTTTTTCATATCTGTATTTTCATCAAAGCGTCGCAGAATTAACAAACAGGTGTTTCATGTTTTTTTTAATTCTTTGGTCTGTCTGCGAATCAAAAATATTTATAGACCCAAGGAGAGTACAGAAAAATGTGCTGTCATTCAGAAGTATTTTCAACAGAGGCCAAGGGCGGTGAATTTTTAGGTCTAGCCTAGAATTTTTTTTATTATTATACAGAACACATTTTTTTAACTTTTGCTTTTTTTTCTTGCCAAATTTACAATTAAAAACAAACTAGATTCTCGGAAAGATATTCTAAATTTTAAAGGATGTTTACATACTGAATAAATTATAACAGTGGTAGCATTTATAAATCACTTTTGTCACAGGAACTTTACTGCTTTAAAATTTGTATAAAAATATGCTAACTTTACAACATTTATGTACGCAAATATGATAGATCACTTCCAAAAACTTGTAATATATCATTAAGATTAAAGTGCAAATATAAAATTTGATATTTTTTATAATACTAAATTGTTTTGAATAATACTTTTCCAGATCGCAAAATAACGAAATTTCTTCCTGATAAAGTTAATTCATGCTGATTTTATTATTCTTATAAGGACATGAAATGACCTTGACAGAATAAACTTCCACGTCCGGCTTGATTGTTCCGTAATCTGGCGTAATAAACACAGTTTGAGATTACAACACACATAGTGTAATGTTTTATTAAATTCTGTTCACTTCATTGAGAAAAAGTATATTCTTAATCTCAATGGCAAAATTTCAATACTTATTAATATAACACATACATTTTCATTCAAACTTAGTTTGACATTTCGTTTCCCTTCATATTGTTTTTGTTTGTTTAGTATGTGAAAATTACGGAAGCGAAACATTTAAAGTTTAAAGCAGGTGAATCAAAATTGAAATAAACAGTATTATACCTCCAATGCCGCTGTTTCATGTTTGCAGCTTGAATCCTTCAGTATATGTACTAAAATTATGGAATTCATTAAAACCATTAACAGAAACTTACTGAAAAGTAAACAAGAATCTAAATAGGAACTCAATAAAGCAAGTTAATTGCCACGTTGCAGATAATGATTTAGGAAAGTTATTTTGTAAAATGAAATATTTGAATAAATAATAAAATGAGATGATTGGGGTAATTAAAACTTAGTTAACTTCATTTACTCTAAAACTGAAAAACTTTTTAATTTATATGAAGAATGTATAAATTACAAAATTAATGTTGATACGAGTCTTTCATTTCACTTGCTAATTACAACTATCAAGTGAAGTTGATTCGTGAATAATATCGGCTCCAATTAAACGCAAGAATTTCATTTTTTATCCCTTATCGATATTTAAATTAATTTACTTAGGTTCTGTTATTTATCCAATTAATTCAATCACAGTAAACCAAATTAGTAACATTCGCTCGATTATACCGAGTGGGACGTTTCTATATCGACAGGTTTTCATGTTCTATCAACCGAAAAAAAACAGCCATTTTCAGATCAACCGATACGCAATGCCAATTTACCACATGACAATCAAATTGCATAAAGATATTTTTATCGGGATACTTAAATATTTATGGCGCAATTTATGAATCTGAAGTTCTGAATGTTCAAATGAATCAAATATATTTTCCCAGTTTTATTTTATCCAGAAATAGTGTTTCTACTAGCAGATAAAAATATTCTTTTTAAGTTTCATTTATAATTGCATTACTGTCAACGTGCAATGGCGATAATGCAATGAATCAATATTCTTAAACTGTTCATAGTTTAAAAAGCAATTAATAAAAGAATTACTTCACTTAACGTTCAGAACTTCAAGCACATGCATAACTTTTATATATTAATGCCTAGAAAGTGGAGTTGAGTACGAAGATAGCAAACAAAATTGCATAATTGAATTATTAAATTTTAATAAGTATGTCTCGGAAATTTATGCAAATAAATTTCCAGAGTTGCATATGACGCATTGAGTATGTGCCAAATTTCGTGACATTGGATAAACGCTTCAGTCACCACAATTTATTCTTGGCTGGTAAACAACGGATCCATCATATTAACCGAAGATTCAGATAAGCACAATAGATTTGAACTATGTACCGGAAGTTCTAAAAGTTCAAATACACGAAATATTTTTCCCTAGTCTATTTTATCTACAAATATTGTTCCAACTACAATTAAAAATAATGTAATATTAGTTTTCTTTGTAATTAATAATTTTCAATACTAATAAATTCGTAATTTAGCACTGTTTATAGTTTAAGACACCAGCAAAAAAATTCGTTCATTTGAAAGTTTTGAACTTCAAGCACATATTTGAACTATTGCTATGTCAAATAATGACAATAATTGGGTTTTGCAAGCTTCATATATTACAGAACAACGGTTTTTCTAGATACAAAAGCCCATGAATATACTGAACAATATACGCTAGGAGTCTTATTTAATGCTTAATCCTCCTTTAATTCTTGTAATTTATAGTCGACAGTAATTATGCACTTCAGAATTTTCATACACAAAACGTTTTATCACTGTAAAAAAGGTAGGTTTTGAAACGATAATATTTCAAAAGTAGAAAAAATGTATGAGTAAGGAAAATTCCCTGATATAAGAATTAATAAACTTCTTAATAATAAGGAACTATTCTGTTAAGTAAATATTGTCTGTGCGAATGGAAAATATAATAGCTCTTCTTTGAATTTTATGTTCAGACCTCACAGTTCCTCTTGAAAATAAAATGAATACCCAGAATTTCAAAAATATTCAAATATACAATTATTTTGATTTCAGACTTGTTCACTTTGTTTATTTCAAAATAATTATAAATCAATTATAGTTTTTATAGTTATTACAGTCAATACTTCCCATTCAAGAAGGAGATAAATATTAAATAAATTGAACTTTAGGTTAAATAGGCAGCAAGAAGTGAGGAATGATAATTTGAATTTACATCCACCTCCCGCCAACTCTTCATTGGTTCTGGGTTCGAAGTTCATTCTTCGCGCAGGAAATTAAAATTTTATTTTGGTCTTAACTTCGATTAGATAAAAGCCGAATGACAAGGACAACTGCAGTTTAAGCTGGGCCATTCTAGCGTATCCCCGGTCGCTAGACTCGCAAAATCAGTCTCAAGGACTTGCAAATACTTTCACAACGGTGACGCTGGACCGTTTGTCATTCCATTGAATAAAGGTACGCGGAACTACTTTTTCCAGTTATGCAGTTCCATGCAATTTCCCTGCATTTATCAATAGAGAGTTGGTGCTTCGCAAGAGAATCTACACGCGGTAAAAAAGCGCTGAAAATTTTTCTAGTTGAGACGTGGCGGAAATATTCATGGTTAGATGGGCTAAGCATTAAATACGTGGTTGCCGCGACCATAATTTACGGTTACAGGTAATGCTTATTTCATCATGAAGGGTCGCTTATTTTTCAGCGAAAAATTATCGTTACACGTTTACGGCCATCCAGAATATCAATTTCTTCTCGTAAATCCTTTCGGATAGAATGTTGAGTAACATGTACAATTGTAAATTTTAGAGAAATGTGATGCCATTTTGGAATTTTTGTATACCAGAAGTGCCTGGAATAAAACGTAAATAAGAGTACGTTGATGTTTTCATAAAAACGGTTAAAATTTCAGTAAAACGACCTAACTCAAATTTTGCCGAGTTTTCAGGAAGTAGCATCAAGTAAGTTTATAATTCGCATCAAGTGCAAGACGCATAAAAGGCGTTTTATTATGAAGTAATAGGAACGTATTACGTACAAGAGACATACAATTATGCTATTCTTTGAAACTTGGCAACCTTGAGAGACTGTTATTTCTTGAAATTCCGGGAAAATTTAGTTTACGAAAATATTAACGATGCTATTATCACATGTTTCTTCAGTTGCTTATTAACGCCTTACGACTAACTGTTTCGAGATAAAAACAATTTTCGACATGGGCGAAAATCACATATTTTCCTATATATATTAAGTAACAGACATTTGAATTATTCGAAAGCTTGAATAATATATTAGGGTCCATAAAATTGAAGGATACAATTACTCGCTGAATGTTCTATCGTATTGCATTGATTAATCCATTCGATAACCGAGAAATGAAAGCCATATGTCAGCAGACTTTGTCATTCGAGAAGAAAGACTTCTCGAGGTCCGATTGATTCAAATAAGAGTCGACATGTTATTTCCGTAAACATGATTTTCTGGTTAGAGTTATCTCTTGTAAATGTAAGAAAAAATATTTTTTTAAATTGAAAATGAGAATTTAAAAAAATATTTTCTTAATATCAATCAGAGTTTTCACCCTTTTGTACATTAGTAAAATTAAATTTTTATTTCCGAATTGCAACTCTGTTGCTCATTGGACCTGACATTTCACGAATTTTTAGCCTCATCGTTTTTTGTAACTTCATTTTTCTTTCGAACCTGCGTCTTGAATAATTCATTAATGATATTCAATTGACGCTCAGACAATTCGAGAGTTCACTTGATACATTTTTATACTTTCATGACAATAAGTTTCTGTTTATTTTAAATTATTTAGAATGATTCTATTATTTAAGATTGGGGTTAAAATATGATGATTGTCAATAACTAGAGATCGCATGTCATCGACAATGGCCTCTTGTACTAAAATCCTACACTGTAACTGACCAGCTGCAATTTTGCCAATTACCATTTCCTCCACGCAATTCAAATCTCAATCAACCACTCCCCACTCAATTTTTCCCAACCCGCCTTCTTATCAATGCGTGGATCCGAGAATATAATCTCCTCAGAAAAGTGGTTTTCGCGGGAAGACCATCAATATCGACAGATCGGCTTGATTGTCACGCGATTCGACTTCAAATTTCTTATCTTGCCTCATCTACCAGGACGAGTGAAAAATTCCCCCCAAGAAATTGCGCGGCAAAAATCAAAGAAAAGGTTGCATGGAAGAGCAGACGACGCAGAGACGCTTGCGCTAACACGTTCTAGAAGGAACGCGAAGGCTCGCAGGGAACTTGTATCTTCTATGATTTCTAAATAGCATGCATCATATTTTTTTTTATTTGAATTAAGAATTTTTCAATTATCTTAGGTTTGCCTTCAATTTTTTCAATTTCCTCCTAAACCAATCCAATCAATAATCTCAGAATTTCAAAAATAGTTAATGTTTCTTCTACAGATTTTCGCGCATAGAATGAGTAAGGATACCTCATATTCATAAAAACTTGAAAACTACAAAAAGCACAATGCGCTTCCAGAATAGGCTCTTCCAGTCTTCTTCTCTCGGAAATTCAAATTCGACGCGTTCTAATCGCCAATGGCGTAGGGAGGCGTGCAAAGCAGGGGCAAACATATGGGCCAGCTTTTCCGGGATACTTACGTTTTCGAACGTTTCTCCTACACTATTGCACTGTTACTCGTGGGAAAGTTGGTCACTTGGTCGATAAACTTGAGGGCAGATTGGGCGAAGATTTCGTCCTTCTGTTTAATAATTTTTAATTTTTCAATTAATTAATAAACACAGTCCAGAAGTTTGGCTTAGAGGAAACTTATTAACACAGTCCAGAAGTTTGGGTTAGGAAACTGCACTGTCGCGTACACTATTGAGATTTGCGACGAGGCGGAAATTTTGCACCCGTCCAAATGAGAATGTCGCGGCACAATGAGAATTGGAGTTCTGCCGGCCGGCAGGTCCGGCGACGGTTTTAACCGCTGGTACTACTTCGCTGTCGCGTTTTCGTGACTGCGCTGATACCGATACTATACTCGGGTTTCGGAGAGTAAATCCAAAGGTAGCGAGGCGTAAGTAGTTACACATCAACGGCGCGCCAAGTCGCCGTGGCGAACCAACTGACACTGACAGCGCGAACAGCGCCGAACAGAGCGCACACATTGGCCCCTGAATCCCCCCACTCCCCCCAACCAACTCGATGTCCAACCGCGTCATCTCTCACCGTCGACGTCACAAACCCCACCCTTAGAACTTGTTTTCTCCCTCTGCGGGTCCATGAGACAGGGAAAAGGAAAGAGAGAGTTTAAGTCGAGAGTGGGAAAGAGATAGCGAAATGGAATTCCCCCTCGCATCGCAAATTTCTCACCCAGCATCTAGACTGGATGTAGCATGTAGTATGCTGTATGTAAGAGATGCACTGCTGGGTGATATCCAGAATACCGGGTTGATTTTTATCCTTTTATAAGCCGTTATTATTATTACATTTATAGGGTTTATTACATATCTATAGCCGGATATCGATAGATTAAGGATGAAGTCTGGAAAACAGGTTTATCAGATCCGGATTAGGATATTCGGATTGCCGCAGGCTGGATAAAAATAATATCTTGGTGATAATGAGAAAGAGGTTTCTTGCAAAGGAGAAGGGAGAAGGTGTAATTGATGATGAGGTTTATTGAATAATGTCTGATGGTTTATGGACGAGTATGGCGCCTGATTTTAACTAAAGGACTTTTTTTGTCATACGGGTAATGTAAAACAAACTAAATGAGAGTATTATTCGTATACAGTTTGAAAAAAATAACCCTTGCGGCAGCTGTTCCCTGCATGGGTAGTTTTTCCTAGTTGACATAGTTGAAATTTCAACGGAATAGATGAATTTTAAACGAAAAAGTTTAATTTTTATTCAAATAGGTGGATTTTTTATAAGAAGGATTAGCGTTCTACCAATTTTAAACAAAATAAATCAATTTTTAACAAATAGATTAACTTTCGAAGAGAAAAACGACAATTATCTTAACAAAACAGTTTAATTTTCAATCAAAAAATATAATTTTCCAACAAAAAAGTTAATTTTTTACAAAATAGATCAAATGAAATTTTTTACAAAAACAGTTTAATTTCCCATCCGAAAATATCATCTTTAAACAAAAAAGTTAATTTTGTACAAAATACTTAAACTGACACTTTCTAAAAAACAGTTCCATTTTTAACCCGCAAATATAAATTTCGAACTTAAATGATGATTTAACAAATAGTTTAAATTTCAAAGAGCTAGTTACATTTTTAATTAATAAAGATAAACTCTCAGCAAAAAAATGTAATGCCATGTCACAAGTGGGTAACGTGACTAGATTCCTACCTTACCAACACTTTTTTTATTTCCTAACTTATTTTCACACGAAGACACACATCGAGTTGAAAATTTGGGAAAATACATAAATAAGAAATACTGAGTACGGTGGGACTGGTCCTAATTTTAATAATTATTAACAAAGCAAAAAAATATTATTCACGAAAAAACTTTTTTCATAATTATAAGAATTTAGGACCTTTCTTAGTGCTTCTTATTTATTATCCCAAATTTTCAACTCGATGTGGCGCTAATGTAGAAATCTAGTCACGTGATCGACTAATCACATGACCTTAAGCGCATGTGATACTTAGAAAATTATCGATTTTACCAGTTTTAGGTTGCCCCGGCTTTTTTCCTAGAATAATAAATATGTTGTCTTACAAATTTGGGAAATCATAGCGAACATGCTAAGGGACGTCTCTCCACACTTTTTTGTGGTTAAATTTAAAAAAATGTATTATGCTAAATTTGATTAATTTGTATGGCGCTTTGGAATTAGTATCGATTTTATCAGTGTTAGATTTCCCCTGCTTTTTTCCTAGAATAATAATTATTTTGTCTTCAAAATCTGAGAAATGATAGCGGATATGCCAACGGTCGTTCCTCCGCACTGTTTTGTGGGTTAATTTAAAAAAAATTTGTTCTGCTAAATTTCATGTGTGTATATTTTGAGGTTATGTGTGTTACAATTCTCTCCCATAATTATTCTAGAACGCTTACCGACAGCATCGGTTTGATAGAGACCTACATTATCGGAAGGACAGAGAGCTGAAAAACGACCAAACAGTTGCATTTCTAACCAAAAAAGATGATTTTTTATCCAAGAAAAATTAATTTTCAAATAATGGAATAGTTAAATTTTTAACTAAACAGATGAATTTTCAACAACAATATTAATTTTTAACAAAATAGTTCGACTTTAACCAAAAATAGTTTGATTTTCTTAATGGGTTCTATAAACTCAGTTCACATTGTAGTAAAAACGAGAAGAAGGAAAGTTTTTTGAAAGCAAGAAAAAAATAATTCTTTAAAAAGGGAATGAGTATGAAGTATGAAATATAAAAGTTCTTTCCAAAATTCTTAAGTTATGATTCATTTGTCAATTAATCTATATACAATTTTTACTTCTTAGCAGGTACACGACCGAAATAAAACATAATTTCATGATTTTCGTTTTGCTTCTATACTGCCAAAAACGTAAGTATATATTCACTTCGTTGAGGATACGTTATTCAAAATACCAAAATAACGAAAATGCAACTAAAATGTTTCATTACGCCTAATTGTAAACAAATAGTTTTTTATAAAAAATAGTTATTTAAAAAAACAACTCATTTTATAGTTTTATTTTTGTGTAAATATTAAAAGACACACGGATAAAATTTGACGCTGTCATAATTTAGTTTTTAATTTTATTCCAATCTGTCAAAACGTAAAGAAAAGGAAATAAAAGACTCGATACTTTTTGGATAACGTAAAGTGTTATGTTCTAAATCTGAACTAGTTAAATTTAACCAATTGTTAAATGATTGCTGACTTCTTGCTTCATCGATTAGTTAAAATTAGCCAAGGGGTTGCCCAGTGGTATGAAAATAAAAGGACGTAATTAGAACGTCCTAAGAATGTTTCTTGGACATTATTTTATTCTTATGACTTATTTAGAATTCTTTTACATTATTTTGAATTATTTTCAATACTTTTAAATTATTCTAAATTGAATTGAATTAATTTGAGTTCCTTCGAAAAATTTGAAAGACCTCAACTGTACAATCACTCAGTTTTATGTTTTTTTTTTGCATTTCAATTCGTTTGTGTTTTTTTAAATTCCTTTGAAGTCTTTTAAATTCGCCATTCATTATTTTGAATTATTCTCAAGAAGTTTTTCGAAGTCTTACATTTTTCTGAATTGATTAAATACTCTTTATTTTTTTTCAAATTTAACGCAACGGTAGTCAAAATAATTAAATATATATTGTACTCGAATTAATTACCGTGAATTCGTTTACCTTCATAAATTACATTTGACTTATAACTAGTTCAACACTAAATAATTGAAACAGTGTCTAACTTTAGTTTTTAAATTCATTATTTTTAAGTAATTAAGTTTTCGAGAGGTACAAATTTACGGACATAAGTAATAAGGACACGGAAAAAATATAAACTTTATCGATACCAGCAGCAGATTACTTTACTCTCAGAAAAAACATAAAATGTAAAATTGTATTTTTATTCGAGGCAGGTTCACAATTTACAATATTGATATTCCGTTTTCTTAAATTCATGAAAATTTTGTTTCTTTAAATGTAAAAATTTACGGTATCCAACTTCAGACAATCAACATAAATAAATGTTTAAACTATCTCCATACAGTGTAAGTATTTACACTGCTTACGTAAAGAAACGGTTTTTATGAAACATCAATTTGGACATCTTCAGAATTTCAATTTTTCAAATTATTCGTGTTTCGCGATCGATAACGTATTTACCTCGCGCTATACAACTTTTCATTTAAGAAAACGTCATTGCGCAAGCGCGAAAAATATATAGCACTTCCATGTGAGTTTCGGACAATTTTTCACTGAAACGTATGTGGGAATAGTAAATTTACCAAACTGCGAATTTCTTTCATTACAAAATTATTGATAGAGTGAGTTAAAAATTAATCATTTAAAAATGAAATAACATTTAAATAATATTTAAAAATGAATTAAAGCGTTTAATTACGAATCTATTAATTTGAAATTGTTTTCACGTTTAAAGTTCTTTAAATACTAACGTTTCTTTATTGAAACAGCTCATTTTTGAAGTTTAAAATCTGCATGTACATTCTCTAATTTCGAGCATCAGATTAGAATTGTGTTTCGAAAGGAAGTGTTTTTCAATTATTTATACTCGAACTGCATCGACAACTGTAATTTAGTGATTGTGAATTCTCTTTTGTCAAAGATTCTTGATAGCACTAACAAAAACATTCTCATGACATATCTCGTGCTTTGCACTTGATTTTACCCAGAATGCGAAACTAACTTTTGTTAGATTATATGATGTCGACCAGAATATCTGGTTGAGCTTACCAGAAGATCTGGTTGAGCTTATCAGAACATCTGGTTAAGTTCACCAGAATATCTGGTTATGTTGACCAGAACGTTGTCTTCTTAAGCTACCAGAAAACTGTCTACTAAATATTTCTGGTTACATTTAGCCGAATTTCTGGTAACGCTGACAAACAAATTTCATCCAGCAGAAACTTCTGATACTTTTAACCAGAATTTATAGTAAGGGTATATTTAACACTCAATTGTAGTTGAATTAACTGGAATTCTGGTTGAATCAACCAAAATTTTTTTTCAGTGAATATTTGTTTTTTTATTTCGCATTAATTTTTGTTCGCAGCTACCCTGAAAAATGTATTATTTCAATAGATAAAAAAGTACGCAACCTATAAGAAAGAAGTGTTTGGTATTAAACATTTTATTGCAAGTTTTGTCGCTGTATCAAAAATTTTAATATGTTTATTTTAGATTTTATTTTTTACGGTTTAAACCAAAAATACGTGTCCTAGAGTAAAGTGGTTCTAAGCCAATTTGTATACATATAATTTAGGCAACAAAAATTGTTATATAAAATGTTATTGTCGCTTGTTTCGTTTCCCAAAAGAGTTAATTTTTTATTTTTAATGTATTTTTCTAACAAAAGTTTATAACAAAATTGTAGATCTTTTTTGGTTGAACAACTTTTGTCTTAATTTATTTTCGTCTCTTGTGTTGTTTTAAAAGAAAATAAATTTTTTATTTTTAATCTTTTTTTTTTAAGTTTAATTAAGAACTACGTATCATATTAAAAAATTATTAATAATAAATTTGAAAGTCTTTTTTGGGTGAACAATTTTTGTATTTTCATATTTGCTCGTATTTTGCATAGTTTGACCACATAATTAAATTGTTTACTTATTATTATTCTTTGCGGGATCAACATTTGGATTTTCGATTTTTTAAGAAAATTCAAAGCATTTTTATGATAAGCTTGTAGGGATTTTAAAAACTAACATTTCTGTAATGTGGACTTTTTTCATATCGTGCGTTGTTTTGCTTAATTTTTTTTTTTGAATTTTGAAAATGCTGTAGCTCTGATCATTTTATTTTTATCGGAAAAAGTCCTAGGGATAAACTGTTTAAATTTCCAAGTACTACGAATAGCCATAAAAAGAATTTTAAACATTTTGAAAATGCTCTAAATTTTTCAATTTGTATCCAAGATAGCTGGCTAACGAACTTGACCTTCAGTTTCCTAAACATACATACAGACAGACATAAATACATCGATACAGATATACGGGCAGACAAATTCGAAAAAATCTGTTTCTCGAGTTCAAACGGTTTAAACGTGAACAGTACGTGAACAGTACGTGAACAGTACGTGAACAGTATAGTTTTTCTGTAACTCTATGAAGAATTTCCGCTAAATCTTATAAAAGATTCTGAAAACCTGAAGTAATTTGATTTAAACATTAAATTGTTCAGAAGCCAATATTTTCTTGAATCAAAACATATAATTTACTGCAGAATTCATATAACATGGCTGTTAACTAGAAATTAGTAATTATATATTCACTATAAATATTTATTTGAATCAATAACAGATCTGCTTTTGAAGTTTGGGTCACAATATTGCCGTATTAAATTAAGCAAAGCCTTACGTAAGAGATATTGTCATTAAGGTTGAGGTTACCATTGCCAGGAATAAGAAAATAACCAATATTCGTAGTCACTTATTCAAGGTTTTTGTTTGTACAAACAGTGGATATTTATTCTTTTGTGTCTTTATGTAATTAATGAACGCGCTCTAAATCAAATTAAGGGTCCGCGGTCTAAACCTGTTAACTGACATTTCAGAAATTTTAAACGGCGAAGGAAAATAGCTGTTATTTTTGCAATTTTCAATATTTTTTTAAACTGAAAAATATTCTTGTTTATTCATATGTTATTTATAAGGGGTCCAACTGTCTAAACCTGTTGTCTGCAGTATTCTATCGCTGGTTTTCTACTATTTTTTCTGGACTCGCATTTTTTGCGTTGTTTTTCAAGCTGCGGGCAAGTTTTATGTGCTTGCAAAAATTTTAAATAATTTATTGCGAAAATTTGCAAAAAAAGTTGTCTTTACAGTGATCAGTAGACCACAATATCGAAGATGACGTGAAACTACCCACATAAATCTTTCGGTACACACATACACTTAACTGCACATTCACTGAAATGTGTATCACTTTCCTATTCTACGAGAAAACTGAACCGTTGTTAGAAAAAGTACGGATTTTCCATAAGACGCCATAAGCAGTTTACAAGTTTAAACTGCGGACCTGTGCTCTAGATACCAAAATGCGATTTTCTAAAATCCATACAAAAAAAAAATAAAAATAATTTTGCCATTTTGCTTGCGTAATATTAGCTGTATATCAAAAATGTTTCAGAAATTACAAAAAAAAAAAACAATTAAAAAAATGACAGCTAACAGGATTAGACCGCGGACCCTTCAAATGTATACATAAAATGAACCCCACCTTAGACAGCAATTTTAGATTCACAGGTAGAATCTATTTCGTTTCAATACCTATCCCATTCATGATGAATTAAATGATTATCACCTCTGACCAGAAACTATCATGGATTGTAGCTAATCCATTTACAATGGCTGAAAGGCTATTCAGGATGATAAGGTTAGTACTTAAGTAGCTGATGGGAAAAGGTCCTTACAACATAAAAAGGACATCAAGTAGTCTCCCGAGGATACAAGAGGAAAGGAGTTGTTTGCAACTCGTCCCATCTTAGAATCAATAGAACCCAAAACAGTTTCAAGCTTGATTAAATTTTTCTTCATAGGAAATTATTTAAATAATACTAGACTTTACAAAAAATACAGTATAAAAAATTCCAGGGCATTTATTTAATTGTCTTTCAAATTGAAATAGACCAATGGTAAAATTCTCTTTCATACAAAAAGTTTAAGTTAACAAATAAAATTTTTCAAAGCAATAAATAAAGACGAATAGAAAACTTCTTTCGTAGTGCTTTCACGAAAAGAAGTTTTCAGCTCAAGAATCCAATTATGAAATTTCGAAAGGGAGTTATTGGTAAAGTTATCCTACAGCATTTTGTCAATGAACTCGTGAATGTCGATAGAAATGAAAACTTTAATTTCCGCGCGGCTCGTTACTGCGAATATTTATAAGTTAGTTGATGTTATTACGTTATTCAATATTTTCTATTGTACCCCAAAGGGCGAGGTACAGCTTAAGGCTGCTTTCAAACCTGAGCCTAATTTAGCGGAAGTTTACTTACCTCCTTGTTGTAGAAAATTACAAAAATCTGATCAATTCTTAAGAGAACACAAGAGAAAACATAAATAATAATAATTGAAGATAGTTTAATAATAAAGAGTAAAAAAAAATTGTTGGATTATAACAAATATCTTAGTTTCCATTTTTAGGTTTGACCTTCTTCTCATAGGTATTAACTTATACAATTTTTAAAAGAATGTCTAGGTCTGTAAGATAGAGAACGAGTGAAATTGTCACACTTTGTTGTTGCATCTAAACGGATTTTACCAGTTAGGTCCCAAACTAAAAGTGTGTAGATGGTAAGATAGGGCTTAGTTCGCTATTAAAACACTTTTCCACTGCAAAAGAATCTAAAAAAAACAAGAGCAAACAATTTTTTTTAAAAAGAACCTATTTCTGATTTTGCGTTTTTATATTCATTACTTAATCCGAGCTCTTGAATTTCCTTCCACCAATATTGACCTACGTGAAATCTGGAACCTTTAATAGTAATAGAATCTTTAAATGCTGCATGGATAGCTGAATTGAAGGCCGTTTTTAAAACCAATATAATTTTTTTAGGATTTAAAGTCTCATTAAGTTTCTTGCAGTCTGAAGCTAAATAAGACAATACTGTCACATAAGAATTGACTTTTTCTCAAGAAGCAAGAAGGAAAGATGAACTGCCAAATTTTACGATAATAGCGTTAATAACCTTCTTTCTGGACTACGCCCACTCCTCTTCTGATCAGGAATTGTATATTCTTTTTAGAAAGAATTGAATGCCATCGGCCTGATCAGACCAGAATACGTCACTGTACGAGCAGTTTTCCTTCCCAACTTGTCTCATATCGAAGAACACGTGCCACCCACACAAAAAGAGCGCGCTTTATCGCGTTTGCATTCGCGTGAACTGGTACGTGTGTTCTCGCACTCGATTCAGAAGCACGAGAGTTCATAAGGTCTTGAGTGATTATAGTTATTTTTCTAAAAGTTGAACAAATATTGTGGAACTGTGGTGAGAAATATCTCAAGGAGACAAAATGAATTTCTTATAGTTAAACATATGGATAATGTTTTACATTTTGTAGAAATACATTTTTATGATTTATTATTGTTTTCTTCCAGAATCGAATATTGGGTTAGGTAAATTTAACTATTCCCTCAGAATGATAATTTTTTTCTTTTTGTGGATAACATTTTAAAATTGATGAATGCTTTATTTGAATAAGCATATTATTTTATTTTTTAAATATACTTGTTATTATAATAATTGCATGGATAGAGAATAAAAATATCATTTTCGCTTAAAAAGATGTGTTATTGACATATATCGGGTTCAAATGCATATTAAAATAAAGAATAAGGAATCTTATGTAGAAAAATGTTTTAACGTTAAAAATAATTAGAATTAATAATTTAAAAATTTACGGAAATTGGACGTATTCAAAAATGTCCGGCAATTATTGGCAATTTATTGGATATTTGTGATAACTGATTGCTTAATAATTCCAATTATTAACCTCTGATGTCACTTTTTACTCCATAGGGACTGAAAAGTAGAACTTTAGCCGCGCTTGATAGACTTCAATAATATCAAGCAATATAAAGTCATGAAAATGAAAAATTCCGAGTGTATCGCTGTACCCCACACTGTCCCGCTTAGCCTCATTTACGGTAGATTTGAATTTAAACAATACTATTTGCTCATAGAAGGAGATTTCTAATCTAGAAAAACCAAAGCAACTTAAAATTAAACACTACCAGCCAACTTGTTGCTCAAAAATTAAGAAAATGTTTGTCCTAACTACATTCTTTATTCAGCTCCAGTTCAATAAATCATTTTTGAAACACCTAACTCGAAAGTGAGGACTTCCATGCCTCTACATGATATGTAAAGTGCTTTAATCTAGCAGAATGTGAGGTGTAGTATAGGATAAGTAACTTTGCACACGGTAAAATTAAAAATATTCTTAAAAATTCTTTTTATCACAAGTAGCTATTATCATAGACCGTAATAAATACAATTGATTTGAATGCATCTTGTTCATTATAACTTTTAAAAATTATCTTATCTTTGTCAATTCTCAAAGAAGAGTGAACTGTCACATTTTAAATCCCCTTTTTCAGGTCACCTTTTAATAAATACGTGTGAGTGACTAGTCACAAAAGAGTGATTGGTAAAATAAAATATTATCATCTTATTTTCATTAAAATTCTACTATGTATGTATGTTTCGGAATCTGAGAGATTTTTATCAAATTCTATCCATTGAGAAATCTTACACTTTCTTATCTCATTTTTCTCATTTTATAAGATTTGATAGAATTTTAATAACAATATCTTGGTAGAAACGTATAAGATTTTTCCCGAAGTAGAACTGGATAGCACTTCCTAGTTTACCGATAAGGCATATAATTGATTGCAATTCTGTTGGGGTACACGATATGATACAATTTCAATGACAAAATGCTAACAGAAAAGTATAAGACTTCTAGACATATTTGGACACATTTGATTTGATTTATATCAAAGAAGCGTATTAAAATGAAAAGAAATTTTGGATATAATATTTAATAGGTTTTAATTGTACTTCTAACAAGATAGCGTGTTAAAGTGGATATAGGAATATGTGATATCATATTTCATATGATCGAATGATGGAATATATTATACGTCTTTGTATCAAAAGCGCTTGATAGAAATATAAAGGAACTCTTCAAATTGCGGATAGAGAAAACGCATTAAAATTCTTTTCTTAATTATATGATAGTATGTGTGTATTTACAAATTAATCTGCCTTGTTTTATGATGAAATAATAAAATATTGTACTACTTAGCTAAAGTTAAAAAAAAAACATTGCCGGAAAGTAATGTATGTTGATGTCAAAATTTGCCAGAATAGAAAATTTAAGTCCAATAAAATTTGCCGGAGCTCAATACTGAACCAATCTTGGATCGAAAGGAAGGACCATTATTTGCCCAACAGGATGTGAGAAAAAGACACCTTCGACAGTGCAGATTGCAGAAGCAGCAAAATGAAATAGAGAGCAAACTTATGAGGTGTGATAACGTGTATTCATTACATTCAAGTATAATCGAGTAAGTATTATAGAACATACCTATGCCTCGATTGCGGGTTTGCTGGCTGCTGTCGTCGTGCGTTGTTTGGCAAATTGAAAAACAGAAGCTAACTGCGAACGACCTTCGTAACCGGATGGCTCGACTCGACTCGAACGGCTATAAAGTCAAGTAGACCTGCAAGTCCCTAGACAAGAGAGAACGAGTTATAGCCGGAGTTCGATATCAGCTAGTTTTTTTCTAAAATATTTATTGCCTCTAAGCAGAAAAAAATCCATTTCCGACTAAGAGCCCAGTTTGATGCATTTCGCCTCTTTTTATTCTCTTCAACAGGGTCGGCTTGGGAAGCAAAATCTTAAGGCCATGTGACGAGAGGGTCACATGACCAAACCTGGACCTCAATTTATCTTTCCCAACTTACGTCTAAACGAATGAGGCTTTGTTTTAAAAATTTGGTAAATAAAAGAGGAGGCGATAAAGTGCATGTATCTGCTTTGTTCCGGTGGAAATTAAAAAAAAAAATGTATTTTCGAGGACAGGAAAATTAGAAGCTATATTGGTACTTTTCTTTCCCAACTTACGCTTACACGGAATGAGATATCGTTTTGAAAATTTGGCACGATAATTAGGGAGCACGTAGGACTGTGTCTCTGGTCCTCAATAATTATAATTGTGAAAAGTTTTTAAAAATTATTAAATCGGAGAAGTACCGACCGTGCTCTAGAACACTGCAATGAATTTTCATTGTTGTCAAAAGGGCTAGTTATGAGGTTTATATTTATCATAGTGGGACAAAACAAAAAAAATCGCTCTTGAACATTGTACACAAATAATATAGAATCTAATGTGTACACTTGAATTACAAATAAAAGAATTTTGTCTGATATACGTATCACCTGTTTCAGAGCAGCACTAGCGCAGCGAGTAGACAACTTCGAACTTCTACGGGTATGTGGGTAATACAGATTACATGATTACCGACAGAGAAATATAGACGTCAAACTTCTGCCGTGAAGCCTAAATGTGTCGGTCAATATTTCGTATTTTCATAAATAAACTTTTTGCTTCCCCTAACTCTGTGCCGTTGCACAGACGGTCCTTTAATATTGATTAATATTTTCCGAAAATTTGTTCCGCGTTATTTAAACTGCCTTGATCAGTTGTTACACGCTTTACACGGCCTTAAGGAGAAAAATCTTTCTAATATGGTCAACAAATTATTATTATTTTTAATTTTTTCTCGGATGAACCCTGTTTTTCTTCATAGCCACAAACTAAGTCGACTGATAAGATGATGATGTTATAAGTTAGTTTAATGTTTGAAACCTTTCGCGATGATGTTCTAGATGCAAAATTAGGAGCATGGTTAGTTTTGTTTGGAGTTCGTCTTTTACTGGCTGCGAGCGTTGGAGGTGACAAAATTCGCCTATGGATGATAATTATTTTTATTGTTTTATCTCATTATTATTATTACCATTGAAACTGGCTGGTTCAATTAAGTCGCGTAGCATTGCGGTATACCCTATTATATTGTGTTATGCCTAGATTCAAAAACCCCCGATGAAACAGACTTCTCACTGCTAAAGTATCATGTAAGTCATTTAGCATGTGTATATGCTGCTGCATCCGACTTGATTAAAAGTACTCGCATTTTTCTGGACGTTTGGGCAGGGGAGAGGAAAATAGATGAAAAACCATCTTCCCTAAGTTCAGCTGGTTTCCCAATTGTTGAATTCGAAAGCAGCGATTCATTCAATTTTCTAGATTCTAGATTATCGAGAGCGGCGTCAAACTTCCCCCACTCGAAAATTTAGCGAATAGACGAACTGGTCGTACATCGCAAATAGTCACCTCTATCCGAGTGCTATCCGCGCTGGAAATGGCTTAACATTCGCGCCTCTTCTCGAGACGAGATTCACCACGCATCTAAATACCGTAACGCTTTTCGAGGTGAAAGAAAGCTCAAGAGGAGCTTTTATGGCTTTGTTATGATATGAGGGGGGGGGGGGGGGGGCCAGAAATGTTAAGCAATATTTCATAAAATTTAATAATAAAAAAAAGAATGTATAATTTACATCATTTACAGTTTCACAATATGAAAAATTAATAATTGTTAACAACTAAGATTTAAGATCCTGATTTAAGAATGCTTAAATATTTAAATAAAGTTTGGAATTGTTGGATTTTTTAATTCTTTAAGTTTGAATTCAATCAATTGTATACTTTCCAGTTAGAAATACAAAATTTCCAACGTTTTTAGAAAAGTGAAACGTGAATAATATTCACGTATAAAATGCCTATAATTTTGAATGGTATAAAGGGCTATACAATTTATTTGAATGCGCAAATAAATAAAATTTTATTTTTTGAGGCCTTGAACATAAAGTTTTTTGCTTCAAAAGCAAGAAGGTTGAAAATGGAGGGTCATAAATGGCAGTCATAAATGGCAGTCATAAATGACAGTCGAAAGTATATTTGTCTTTTTTGTAGGGGTTCTTTTTTATTTGTACTGAAAGAAAAGCTTATATTCTTTCTTAAATACCTTCAGGTTAAAAAATCATCATTTTATTATTTATTCGTAAAAATAAGCATTTAGAATTTTTTAAATGAATTATTAATGACCTGGAAATTTTGTTAATAATCGGGAAGGGAAAAAAATTTGTTTCTGTTTTTAAAGGTCACCTTAAAATATTTTAGATTTACACTGAGAATTTGACTGCTAATATTGTACTATAATGTTTAATTATAGCCCTAGTAATTCCTAAATTGTTTATTGAGAAAATTACGAATCAGTTATAGTTTCAAATTTAAATGTATTAAAAATGACAGGACAATTTCACTATTATATCACTCAAAAGTACCGAAATGTTGAAACTTTCAAACTAAAAAAACAAAAACAATTTCACATTGAAAGGCTTACAAATCAAAAATAGTTATAATTTTGTGTTTAAAATTAAAGTTGTTGAATTTTGAGAAGAATAATAAATAATTAAAATTACTATAATGATAAAATAAATACAATTTTAAAGGGTTCGAGCATAAAAAAGTTATAATTTCACAATTCTCGGTAATGACCACTTCTTTTAAGTTTTAAATGAAGTCTGGAGTCTTTCATTTTCAACGTACCGTAGAACAAATTTTATTTTTTAATATTGACTATTTTGAGGAATTTCACATTGAACATATTTTCAGAATAATCTAATTTTGCAGACATTCAAATGGAATTTTCAAAGAATTAAAAATTTTAGAGTTTAAGAAGCTTTGTCTTTGAAACATAAAATTTTAAATTGAAAATGATCTAAATTCTGAAATTCGAATCTAAACTCATTTCATTTTGAGAGTATTCAATTCCAAATAAAATTGTTCAATTTTTAACCCTTTGAATTAGAAATTATACAATATTAATTTTTTTTTAATAAAGTCGTTCAATTTTCAAAGTGATAGTGCGTAATTTTTCAATTTTAAGATCTTTTAATTAAAAATTGTAAAATAGAAAATACTTTAAATTTTTAAATATATGATTTTTGAACGCTTTTATCTAGAAATTATACATGCTTAATTACTTTTTATTCTATTCGAATTGTTGTCCTTTTATATAATTTTACGTAATCTAAATATGTTTGATTTTGAACTGTCAAATTCAAAATAATTGAACATAATTACATATATAATTTTAACGCTTTCGATTTGAGATTATTAATTACTATTTCAAAACTTGAAAAAAAATGCTAATATTAAAGAAAAAATTAACCATTGATTTTTAAATTGTTTATATTTTCAATTTTAGGACATTAAAATACAGGGTAAAAAGTTTTTAAATTTTGAAAAATTAAAATAATTTTATACTGGTTCAGAAAGTATACCCGCTGTTCAAGGTCATAGGTATGTTTTGGCCTTGTATACGAATACCGTAAAAAATTATGATGTCATAGATATATAATGGCCATTACATATAATTCCATATTTGTACCAACTGTACTATACGGCAGCGAGACATGGACATATCAAGAAAAAGATAAGAGTAAAATT
>JAAAKG020146373.1:0-10682 GCA_010014905.2 Druon quercuslanigerum
ATGGCATTTAGCGCCGCCCATGGTCATCCCATGAACTACGGTTCTGAGCATGCGTTATGATGCGATACAGAACAGTGTAAACAGTGGAGTGTAAACAAGTCTTAACGGGAAATCATACTTATTCTTCTGTAGTGTATTAAATAATAGCAGCGAAGTTTATATTCTTAATTTTGAACGTGCTATAACCTCTAAAGCTTTAAAACTTGAGAACATGCAAAAATATTTTATCAATTGTGAATAAAAAATCGGTATAATTCTAATTATTTCTTCAGGAGATTTCATCGAAATGAACCGCTGTGCAGATAATGGGTCAAAATTATTGTCCGGGAAGGTTGCCTTCCTCCCTTTAACCCTTTAACATATCGAAAAGACACAATAAGAAAGGTAAGGAAGTACATGAAAATTTCAAAATATTTTTTATTTAAAAAAATGTGCTTACAAAGAAAATTAAAAAAGTTTTTTAAACATACTAAATGATTTCCTAAAATTTCAAAAAAGAGTGCAAAATTTTTCAATTGGTTAAGATTAATAAATAAAAAGAAAATCGAGTAAATTCAAGAAATATTTAAAAGACTGGAAGAGATTTAAATCTATTTTCAAACTTACATTTTCTTCAAGGAGAAGAAACTATTTTTCTTAAAATTCGTGGAAAAATTTAAAAAGATTATGAATTAATTTTTTGGCATCTTAAATGATTTTTCAAAATTTTAAGAAAAATTTTAGTGGGTAAAAAATATTTATGGGAATTTAAGTCGATCTATATAGATTGAAAATATTTAAAAACTCACTGAAATTTCCGAAAATTTACCAAATTTTTTTTTATTTTTTTCTAAAATTTTAAACCTTCTAAGCATCTTTTAAAAATAATTGAATTTTTCCTAATACTTTTTTAAATTCTGTGAAATAAAAATCTGTAAATTCCTCTAGGTTCTTTCTATGCTTTCTTAATGTATAAAAACTTTACAAAACCTTTAATATCTTACAATACTTGTCTCAAAATTACAAAATTGAGCTATTAAAATTTTATTTTAGCTGTAAAATAATTCTGATTGTAAACAATTGTAAAATAAATTTAACAAAATGTATTATATGAATAAATTTCCAAAAATTTTAACCCTTTGACCCGAGGGTCAAAAATGTTTAAAAAACCGTCGTAGATCATTTTGAAAATATTCCTAAATTTTATTTTAATATTTTACACACTGATTAATAAAAACAAAAATTTGTAAACAGTCTGTGATCTAAAACATTTTTACGATATTTTTGTACCATGTTTGACCTCGGGGAATAGATTTCAAAAATCTAATTATAAAAATATCTCTATTAGTTAATAAAATACTATAAAAAATACTATGCCTTTCAAATGATACAAAAACTTAAACATTTATATTTTTTAGTTGAAAATTCATTTTTTCCATGGAAAATTAAACTATTTTGTAGAAAATTCAATTTTGATATAAAAATTTACTTTTGAATTTTTGGGTTAATACTTATATAAAAATTTTAATATTAATTGTTAAACTTGAATATTTAACAATTTTGTTGAAATTCTTTAGAAAAATTAAATTTTTGGTTGAAAACTCATTTTTTGATTAATAATTTAACTTTTTTGTTGAAAATTCGATTTTTGTCGTTAAAAACTGTTCTTTTTGTTTATAAATTCAACTATTTTAATTAAGAATTCATTTATTGGGTCAAAAATGCATTTTTCGTAAAAGTTCTTTTCTTTTGGTATAAAATGTTTGAAACTATTTTACTGAAAAAATTTGTTTGTAAATTTATATTGCTAATTATTCAAAATATTAGATAATAAAAAAAGAAAAATAGATTGACTTGCAATCTTCTAAATTTTCCCAAGAATTTAACGAAAATCCTACGTTTTTAAAACTGTTTGAAAGTTCTAATTCTATAAGAATCTCTGCAAATGTATCATATATTTTTTTAATTCACTCGATAATGAAAATAATTCTTTTTTTTGCAATATTAAAAAAACTTCCCTAAAAATTTTTCGGATTCGTGGATAATTTTTGAAATCTTTTAAAAGGTTTTAAAACAATATCTTAAAATTAATTTTTCGAAATAAAAAATTATTTTAATTATTCATCGGAACCTAAAAGAATTTTTTTTATTTCGTGAAACCTTAAAAAATGCTTAAATAGCATTTCCAGTTAATAAATAATAAAAAATATTGTGTAACAGTATTGCAGAAGAACATTTAATAATATTTGTCCCTAACTTTTCTAAAATCACGTAATATAGCAAAATTGCAAAAACTTGTTTCAGAATGTTTTAGTTACTTTTTAAAATATTTAGGAAATAATACATTGCAAAAAAATCATTTAAAATTTTAGCATGAACTTTCTTTCATTCTCTTCTCACCATGCAAAACTGAGTTTTGGGGGGGGGGGGGGCTCGGGTTCGTGCTCGCGCATTTTCGGCTTTACACAAGGCTGGCCTACGCAGCATGTAGCAGAGCTGACTCACCGACAACCTGCGTTTGAATATACTTCTCCCATACAAAAAAGTGGTGGGGGCCAAAAAAACCCACTTTCTGGCTGTAGGGCATTACACAAATTATGTGCATAGATTTAAATGCAGCTTACACCCGCATGTTGTTGTCGGAGGATTGAATGACTCCAAGAACCTTGTAGATAGTAAAATGCATTTATTTAGAAAACGCTGACAAAATTTACAACGACTAAACTTGCGCCACAAAGGCGAGAGAGGAACCATGCTCACAGTACAAAAGCGACTGACTGCTTCGTAAGAGAGGCAGCTTTTGAAAACTCATGCTCGTCGCGCACCTCCCACTCCGCTGAGTGGGGGTAGACTATCCCTACAGGGCGACACTGCCTAGCGCCATCTGCACTCCACGCTTCACTTGACCAGTAGGAGGCTGATTATTGTGTTCTTATTACATCCTTAAATTACATTCATTCTTAATTATTTCTATTTTTATTCATTTTTAATTCTAATCGAAGTAATTTTGCGGTCGAACTGATGTGTGCGTATGTATAACTCTGCCGTCATAACCTCGATATTCTTTTCTAAAATTCCTTGTGATTGGTTCACTTGGGCTTGTGGGAGTTTCTTGGCATTCTTCTTGGGTCAAATCTTCCACCAAGCCGGTGTGCATGTTTATTTTCACTCGTTTGTCAGTTTGCACGTGATTAAATTGATATCTTGTTGTAAATATTGCACGAAGGTATGATTTACTTTTCGATAATATTGCAAATATGTCACCGCTGGACGTTGATAATACAGTTTGCTCATCAGTTGGCATGGGTCCCATGGAATTACGAACGTTTCTTATTTGAATTGGCTTATCGCTTGGAAAAGTGTATCTTCGAATTTCAAATTGCCGACTCGAATTCGTGAATGGAATAAGCCGAATAAATCCAAGATCTTCGTATTTCAATCCAAATATGCGTGGGGAAGAAGAATTCCTGGTAGAAACAGACCTGGCTCTATGACGAAGACGTGGTGTGACAGGAGGAGTCCTGGATCGAGGCGTCTCAGGAGAAGGAGTTCTGGACCGATAAACACCAGAAATGTCTGCGCCATTAGGTAAGCAATCGAACGGGAAACTCAACTCTAAAACAAAGAAACCGCGAACTTCAATTTTTTTCTGACATAGTCTTTTCTTTCGGAGAAAGAATTACCTAACATTGTTTTTCGACTTGACGTTGTTATCCTTAATTTCTTTAGAGTAGTTAAATTTTAATTGGAATTCTTCAGAATGACGCCTGCAAAGGAATTACGTGGATAAAAAATTATGCTGGAAAATAAATTTTAAATTCGGCATATTTTTCTTAAAGGCCTTCCTCAGCATTAAGGTTTCCTTAAAGTAGTAGTAGTAGTGTGATTTAAAGCACAATGAGTAGTTCGAAGTTAAATCTCTGTATTCCGGAACCTAAAAGTGTGGATTGGTAAATGTTTATTTAAAGTACACTGAAATCTCGTTCCCAGTCCGACCATTCTCGGCCTTCCTGGAACTGCTTGGGTGCTCAGTTTTTCAGGGGAGCAGGGCGAGAGCGGTTGTGCATGTCATCTCCAAAGAGCCGCAGTGCCAATTGGAAAGGGTTAACGAAGTTCTGACTATTTATTTTTTGATCCCCCTGAGACACTGGACTGAAAACGAGAGTTGGATTCTATGTATCCACTTAACTCCTTCACAGGCGAAAAAGAACATTTATTGACAATAAATCGCTAAATTTAAGTATGTTTCTAGGGTCGCTGATTACAAATCTAATATTGCATTTCTAAAACAAAATAACAGATAGAATTATTAAAAATGTTTAGACCTTAGTAAAACTGTTTATACTTAGGTTTTAAGAATCGATACATCGTAATCTGCTGTTGGATTTTCAATATTCAGAATGGCGGTTCGAATATGGCGGTCGTTAATGATGAAAAATGTCCGGATATTAATAAAAGTGGCAATACGTAAGATTTTTGGGTCACCAAATCCAAATATTTTATTGGTTTTGCAAAAATATACTTGTTTTTTTTCGTGTCCAATTATTTTTAATAATTCATGTCTGCTATATTGCATCCGCTATCTGGAATTTAAAAAATCAAACATCGAATTTGAAATAAGCAGTCGAAAAAATCTAATAATCACTAATTTGATCACAGTTCAAACATTTTCAATCATTTTCGTCCGCGATATTGGATCAGCTATTATAAATACTCGAGAGATCTAAAGAAAAAACCTTTTAAAAAAAAACAAGAATTATTTTGCCACGTGTAAAATTTTCCAAGGAATCTGTATTATCATCAGAGAAATGGTAACTACCGATTTGGGTAGATATCTTCTCACCACTGTAAAAATAAAAATCCACACTATCGAACTAAGTACTCTCTTTAAATAATAGAAAATTCTTGACGTATTTTGGGAATAGATGGAGCTCTGAATTCAAGTTTTTTTTTAATTAAATTTTTTTCTAAAAAAAAAAAATATTTTTTCCTTCGCTTCACTGTGAATGTTACAACAGAACGTTTAATTGCTACTCACATATTTTTCCCTGAAGCTATCACAGAGAGCTAAGTAGGAGATCATTAAAAAAAATTGTAAAAAAAATTATAATTCATAGCTCCATTTAGTCTGTAATGTTGATTTCTTTTTTCACGGTGGATGAAAAAATATCTACGCTTATCCGTAGTTACTCTCTCTCTGATGATAATGTAGATTCATATTTTGGATTAAATATTCAGAAAATTATTTTTATGTTATTATTGAAAATGTAACTATTTTGATGTAATCTCGATTTTTTTCGATTGAAAATTACTTTTTTTCTGGAACTTTGATTGTTCTCTTTTAAATTGTAAATATATGATTTTTAGTTAAAAATGAAAATATATTTCTGAAACTTGTACAGAAAATTAATATTTATGGTGGATGATTAATCATTTTTGTTCGAAAACACGGGGCTGAAGCAAATATTTGCAATATGGCCGCTTATGGAGCGACAAGTGCGCTTATGTGAGAACTGGGGGAACTAAAATCGCAAGCGGCTGTACGGGCGGGATATTCAAAGTAAAATATTGTACTTATTAATATTGTCAATAATTTGTAACAGCGTTTATTCATATCATAACGTTTGACAAATGAAGTACACAGTAACATCAATAAATCAATTAAATAAATAAAAAAATCAATAAATCAGTTTAAAATTCTATCACTAAATGCATTAAAATTAGAGCAATCATTTATGCAATAAATGTTTACGATCATTTAATGCAAAAATGATTGTCCTACCTTTAATGAATATAGAGACGTAATTTTTACATTTATTTTTCATATAAATAACAATTTGCATTTACCTTATTAAGTTATGATTATATTTTTAAATTAGAATTTGGCAAATAATAATTTTTTTCAATTATTTATACAAAAAAAAAGTTAATTTCCCGTAAATAAAGATTTTTCAGTCATGTAAGCAAATAAATGTTTATCTGAATGGTTAAATCTTCAAACCAATGACGAATTTTCTGTACAAAAATGGAATTTTCCACGATAAAAAATAATTTTCAATAAAATAGTTGAATTTTCACTAAAGATATAAACTTCTATTAACAAAAATCTTAACAAAATAGTTTATTTTTTACCCAGGCAGATGAATTTTCAAAGAAAAGCATCAGTTTTCAACAAAAAGCTAAACAATCAACCAAAGAGATAAATTTTCTACTAAAAATATATACCTTTGGGATAAAATAGTTTTTTAACAAATTGATTTAAACAAAATATTCAAATCATCGAGCAAAGAAGATTAA
This sequence comes from Druon quercuslanigerum, assembly GCA_010014905.2. Lineage (NCBI taxonomy): Eukaryota > Metazoa > Arthropoda > Insecta > Hymenoptera > Cynipidae > Druon > Druon quercuslanigerum. The sequence continues at coordinate 6,277 of JAAAKG020146373.1, forward strand.
TTTTCAAACAAACATATGTGTTTTAAACTAAAAAAAATGAAATTTCTACTAACATAATAAAGTTTATAATTTAAAAAAAATTTAAAAAAAAATAGATTTCAATCTTCATACAAAAAAGATTTCAGGTTGAATTTTTAACGTGAAAATAATAGTTTGGGAGAAGAAGTCAATTTGTTACGAACATTTTTAAACTGAAAAAACAAATTTTCTATGAAACAGATGATTTTTTAACCAAGAAAGATGTAGTGTCTACTAAAACATGAATTTTCAAATAAAAAATACAAAAAAAAAAGAAAATAGTTGGATTTTCATCCAAAAAAATTTTCAGTTGACTTTTCAACACCAAAATATGAATTTTAAACAACAAGTAAGTTTTTTGGGAAATAATTGAATTTTTCACAAAAAATTTGAGATTTTCGACTAAAAAGGATGACTTTTTAACAAAATTGTTATAGTTTCAATGAAACAGTTACATTTTCATCCTGGAAAGATGAAAAGTCTACTAAAACTTGAAATTTTCAAATAAAAGTTCACATTTTCAACAAAAAAGTTGAGTTTTTCCGTAAAAAAGATTATATTGGAATTTTCAATACCAAATTATGAATTTTATAAAAGTCAATTTTCTACAAAATAGTTGAATTGTTAATTTTTTATAAAATTGTTGAAATTTAAAAAAAAAATAGTTAATAGTTTTCCCTGAGCATTAATAATTAAAGAACAAAATGTTAAGTTTGTAATTGTAGAAATTTGTAATTTGGTAGAAAATTTAGTAGTTTTCTTAAATAGACATACTTCCTGTTTGCAAACTGTTTTTTAAAATTTTGTCTTTTTGGGTTTCAAAATCAACTATTATCTTTTTCATTTTGATTTTTTAACATTTTGACTAGTTCGATAAAAATGTTTGGTTGAAAATTCAACAATTTAGTTTAAAGTCATACTTTTTGATTAAAAAATCCTTCTCGATAATAATGCCGCTACTGTTTTGAAATTTTTTTTTTTCTGTTCAAATAAATGATGTTGCAAAATGAGTTTCTGAATTCAAATTTCAAAATTATATGTACACCCATTTTCACGAAAATAATTATTAACTGATTTTGAAACTGAGTTTCAGTAAAAATAATTTTTTAAAGCTTTAAATTATTTTAATTTTTAAAGAAAATAATAGTTCAATACTTTTGTTTTGAAATTATTGAATATATATTAAATAATTCTGTTAAAACTTACATTTTTTGTTATTATTTCAAAAGAAATAAATATATTCAAAATTTAAAGTTCAATTGAAAATAATATATAAAATTTAAATAATGTGACGTTTCAATAAAATTAATTCAATATAATCTATTACTTTTACAATAAAAGTTTATTTTTTTATTAGAATACCTCTATTCGAATTATATAATTTTCGTGATTCATGTGAAGTAAAATGAGTATCTAAATTAATTTTTCAAAATCTTAAGTGAATAGGCTCAATAAAAAAAATGGTTTTAAAGGGTAATAATAAAATTAACATATAGAAATGCTTTTTAAAGTTTAAATAAAACATAACGTAAAAAATATAAGAATGATTCAATGAAAATGGTTCTTTAATACTTTTAATGTTTTGGACTAATTAACTTTTAATTTATTCTATTCAAACTTTTGCTTTCTGGAATTAGTTTGAAATGTTATTAGTGAATCAAATTTTAAGAAATGAAAGTTCACATTTAAAAAATGATATCATAGGTAAAAATTATTTGAATGTTTTAGTGAAAATTATATTAAAAAGGTTCTTATATTGTGAGATAATTCATTAATTATTAGCTAAACAATGTTTTCAAAATATTAAGTAAAATAAAGATTAAAATTTAGTTTTTAGAAATTAGGTTTATTTGCATGATAAAAGTTTATTTTTATTAAAACGCCCCTATTTGAATTACGTTATCATCACATTATTTAATTATTAGACGATTTAATTACAATATTAAATTACATAAAGTACCTCCATTCCAGTTACATTATTTTTGTGAAGATTGGCAATGTGGAACGAGTATCTTAATACTTACTTCAAAATTATATGTACATGTTTTTTTTTAAATTAGTGTAAAAAGTTTTTAATAACTAAAATTTTCAAAAATGATATTGAGCGATTTCTCTAAGAGAAAATTGAAAAAAAGATAAGAAAATTGTTTGATTATTTCCTAAACATTTTAAAAAAGGTGTAAAAGATTGTAAAGCAAAATTTTACAATTTTGTCGTATTACATAATTTTAGAAAAAATAAGGAACATAATTCTTCAACTTTAAGGGATTATTAAAAATATTTCAATACAGTTCAAACGATTTAAAAAATTGTCAAGGAAGAATAAATTTTTAATGATTTTCTAATTTAAATATGTGCTTCAAGAGAAAATGAAAAAAGGTTCTTCAACATGACAAAGGATTTCCTATAATTTCAAAGAAGAAAACCGAAGGTATAAAGAAAAACAGTTTTAAAAATATTTCTAACTTTTATTTAAATATGATACACTCTGATTATTGCAAAAAAAATTTTTGTAAATAGTCTGTGAATAGATTACAGGGAAGAAATTATAAAAATATCTCCATTATTTAGGAAATACTATGAAAAAATACTATGTCTTTTAATCTATACAGAAAACTTTTTAAAATATATTTTTTTTAGTTGAAAATTCATTTCTTCAATGGAAGATTAAACTATTTGGTAGAGAAGTCAATTTTCGTCTGAAAATTTAATATTCCATTTTTGGTTAAATACTTCTTTTTTAGTTTTAATATTCATTTTTAAACTTGAATATTTAACAATTTTGTTGAAATTTTTTAGAAAAATTATCTTTTTTAGATGAATATTCCTATTTTTTAATAGAAAATTACTCTTCGTGTTTAAAAATTCATCTATTTTAATTAGGAATTGATTTCTTTAGTTGAAAATGCATTTTTTCAAGACTTCTATAAACTAATTAAAAGTTCACGTATTTTTTTTTTAAATTTAACTATTTTGCTGACAAAGTGGTTGTAAATTTTTTTGTTTGAATATTCAAAATATTGTTGGCTGTCTCAAATTTTTATCATAATTTTGAAAAATCATTCAAGATGAAAAAACTGCCAAATAATCTTCTAAATTTTCCCAAGCATTTTATGAAATGTGTTTATTATTTAACTCGATTATTTACACTTTATAAACTTTCTAATCTGACTAAATTAAAACATTTTTCTGTAAAGCATTATACACTGTTTTTCGAAATCTTAGGAAATAGTTTGATGTGTTTGAAAATATTTTTTAATTATCTCTTAGAAGTACAGTTTTTTGAAATAAAAAATGATCGGCACTTTTCAGACGAATATTATGAAAATAATTCTTTTTTCTAATATTGTCAGACCTTCTAAGCTTTCTAATCTTAAAAAATTATTCAAATTTTTCCTGATTTTTTTCAAATTTCGCATACTTATAAAAATTGGCTTTAGAATTTTTCGGATTCTTTGACAATTTGTGAAATATTTTTGTAATGTTTCGAAATAAAATATTTATTTAAATTGTTAAATTGTGTTTTGTCATTGAACGAAATTTTTCGGAGCAGATTCAAAAGAATCGTCTCCGCTCGTATCACAACACAAACAGTTCTTGTGTTCGAAAACTGTTAATATTTTATATTATTAAATTTAAAACTATGCAATTTAAAATTTTTATTGTTTGATCTACAAATTTAAATTGATTATTTATCTTGCAAAATTAATTTTAGAAGTTTATTGAAAAATATAAAAAAAAAAATAAATGAATTTTGAATAATAACTGTAAACTGAACACTTATTAATTTCATGGAACCTTCCTTTGTATACCAAAACTCGTTTTAACATCAGTGGGAGGAGGATTCTGATTAGTGGGATAAGGATTGAGATAGCCCTCGATTTCTTTTGGAACCTGGTTAAGGGTCTCCAGTTTTAGGAAAGAAGTTTCATTCGTTTTCATGCTTTTATCAATTATGGTATTGAGGTTATGAAGGTTAGGGATTCCAGTCTGCGTGAAGTGAAATACAGCTCGAAGGCCTTCTATGCCCAAGTCGAACACATCCTGATTGATTTCGCCATCAGCAATTTCCCCATCAACAGAACCCATGCTCCGAAAAACACACAGGCCGCAAGCGGCCGGCACAAAAGCGAAGCACCCACCTGATTTTTGTAAGAATGTAACAGGATCCAGAAAAGAGAGGACCAAGACAAGCCTATGGTGGAGAAAACTTCCTTCCTTCAAAATTAAGTCAGCAGGACACGTCAATTCTTATCGTCGATACCTTCTCGAAAAAGCGACCTGCTTCATACCTTCAATATCTATATACAGTCTTAAGGGCATGCGACACAGCGAAATACCTATATTACCGACTCACTTTTTCAGTTCACTGAATATTTTTTTGGACC